>BQKN01000038.1:447221-465264 GCA_022839385.1 Asparagus kiusianus
ATGAGACAAGGTTCTAAACATATATCTATACTACAAATTATTTACACTAATATACAAAGAAAATAATGCGGGTGAGATAATTGGTAGAGGATTTCAAGTTCAAAACTTCGAATAATGAAAGATAACAGCTCTCAAAAAATCAATTGACCCCCACTATTTCCTCCCACTATTGAATATACATTCTAAATAAAATGAAAATAAAATGTTTACATATCATGTGCATTTGCACGCGTCAGATTTCTAGTAGTTGATAGTACTCTTGCAGATGCAAATTATGAGTTTCCCCAGTTAATTTCATATTTCAAAACCCTAGCCACCAAAACCCTAGCCGCTTTCTCCAAAACCCTAGTCGCCTCTCTCCAAAACCCTAACCGCCAAAACCCTGCAACCGCCTTATCGTCCTTATCTTTCTCGTCCTCGCCATCGTCATCGCCCTCATCTTCCTCGACAACTCCTCGTCCTCGTCCATCTGATCCACATCCTCGTCCTCAAGCTTCTCACCCGACGCAACAACTTCCACCCTACACCGCTCGTCGTTGATGACCGCGGCCACCATGAGACCTTCGCTCGCCGTCGCCATGCCCGCCGCCATGAGGCCTTCGGGTTCCATCTTAACCTTCGGGTTCTTGATCTTTAACCTTCGGGTTTCATGTTAACCTTCGGGTTCTTGCACTTTAACCTTCGGGTTTAAAATTAAACTTTCAGGTTCTTGGACTTGTTCAGCCTACTGGCTAATTCAAGACTTATTTTCTTAAACTTGGACATACTTTAATTATTTCCATTTTGGAGTACAACTTGTGGAGGGTATTGTCTTGAACTCTACTCGTTTGTTTCATGATAGCCGGATCTGAGAAACTCAAAAATTCTGAGTTAAACAGTCCAGAAGAAAGTTTCGAATATAGTTTCTGGTAGAATCACTGACCGAAAACTTGATGGAATTAACTATTTTCAGTGATAGCGTGTTATTGAAATCTACGTGACAGGCCGAGGCAAAACTGGCCATTTGTTGACAGACCCTCCTACTCCGACACCGGAATCTTGGACATTAGATGATAGTGTCCTCTTGCATTAACTACTTAATACTATGGAGCCTAAAATTTAGGATTTAGTTCTTCATTGTATGATAGTGAAGAAATTTTGGTGTTTTTTGTAAGATCTCTATAGAGGTAACAGCAATATTAATCGGGCACATGAAGTAATTCAAGAGCTGTTTCGTAAGAAATAGGATGGTAAATCCATGGATGATCACTATGGTGAGTTCAATCATCTGGCTGAGGAACTTCGTCAAATTTTTTCTATTACTGGGGATGTAAAACAAATGCAGAACCAATAGAACAAACTTATAGTACTCACCTACTTGGGCACCCTAGATTCCATTCTCCTCTGCTCGACCATAAATCTTGGGGAGCTCCGTCATTAGTTCTCTGGCTGAGACTTATCACTGTCTGAAGAACCATGTCCCTACACAGCCACTCACATCCATTGTGGATCGCTCTGCACTTCCCACTCAGAGTTAACAGTATTATGGACGAGGAAGTCATATTGGTGGTACTGAAAGAGATAAACTTTGAAGGGAGAGGAGGTCAGCACACTGGTCATTCTAAAGGCCGAGGTGATCAACGAGGTGGCTGTGGAGGTTCATCTCAAGGCAGACATGCTCATGGCGATGACTCAGTGAAGACTTATAACTACTGCCGCCAGCCAAGACATCTCAAATATAATTATCCTGAATTAGAAAAAAAAGAAGGCCAATAGTGCTTACATGACTGCTCAGGACAACCTCACTTCATCTGATAATGAAATTCAACCACAATCACTCTTCCATGATGCGGAACTATAGCGTCAATTTCACCAATTTAATTATTTCAGCAGCACCAAAGTTCACAAACATCATCTTCTTCTTTATCCGCTACTCTCAAATGTGCAGGTACCCCTTTATCTTTACTTACATCGTCTTTGTCTCATACTTGGATTATAGATACAAGTGCACTGATCGTATGACTGGGAACTAAGGTATCATGTCCTCTTTTTCTCCTACATCTAATTCAGTTATATTAGCTGATGGTTCACGTACACCTGTTTAGGGAGTCGACAACACCAATCCTACCACGAGTCTTCCCCTTTCCTCTGTATTCTATCTTCTTAGTTTTTCCTATAATATTTTATTTGTTAGTAAGATTACTAAATTACTAAACTATATTATGGTATTCTTTCCCACACATTGTGTCTTTCAGGACCTGATCACGAGGAAAACGATTGGGACGGAACATGAGCAGAACGACCATTATAAACTGGACTTGGGCGCCAAACATGTAGCTTGTATCTAAAACTCATCAGCTCTACAATATCACTTTTAGCTAGAGCATCCCTCTCTGTTCTCAAGCTTCTAAATCCTCAATTCAAACCTCTTTCCTCATTAGAGTGTGAGTCGTGTCAACTTGGCAAACAACATCGTGTCTTATCCTAATCGAGTCAATAAGAAGGCTGCTAAACCATTTGATCTTGTTCATTCTGATGTTTGGGCTCATGCCTAATAACTTCTAAATTGGGATTCCGATATTTTGTCAGTTTTGTGAATGATCACTCTCGTGTTATTTGGATTTATCTTCTCAAGTCTAGATCTGAAGTCTTTTTTATTTTTAAACTCTTTTATTCTGAAATAGTCAATCAATTCAAGACTTCGATAAAAAAATTTCGATCTGATAATGCAAAGGAATATTTCGATGGTAACTTCACTAGTTTCCTTGAATAATATGAAACTTTTCATCAGTCTTCTTATGTTTACACTCCTTAGCAAAATAGAGTTGCTAAACGAAAGAATAAACATCTCCTTGATATTGCTCGGACCTTACTATTCCATCGCCACGTTCCCAAAGAATTTTGAGGGAAAGCTATCTTAACAGCATGTTACTTGATTAATCGAATATCTTTTTCTGTTCTGCAAGATAAAATTCCTTTCAAAGTTCTATATCCTAACGATGATCTTTTTCCGCTTCCTCCAAAGATTTTTAGCTCTCTATGCTTTGTTCATAATCACAGTCCAAATAAACAAAAGTTAAACTCTCGGTCTATTAAAGATTTTTTTTGCTACTTCCAAAAACATAAAGGTTACAAATGTTTTTGTCCGTCACTTAATCGTCTTGTGTTATTTGCTGATGTAGCATGCTTCAAAGATAAACCTGATCATTCTAGTTCTCCATCTCCATTATCATCGTTATGACTATTTAATCCTGGAAGAGTCATTAGTTAACGATGGTGATTCGTCCGCTGACAATACTATTTACGCTACTGGCAAAAACTCAACTAGGTTTAACGACCCAATGCAAGTTTATCACCGTCGCTCTGCTCCTACTCCTGTGCCAACCTCGACCTCAACACCACATCCTCCGCCCGAAGAACCGGAATCAGTAAGTGTAAATTAGCCCCTTCTGCGAAAGACCTTCCTATTGCACTTCGAAAAGGGACACGAACTTGTACGCAACATCCTATTTCTAATTTTGTCTCCTATGATCGCATATCCTCTATCTTTCGATCTTTTGTTACTTCCCTTGACTCATATTTAGTTCCCAAGAAATGTGTCAGAAGCCCTGTCTATTCCAGGTTGAAACCAAACGATGCAGGACGAAATAAGGGCCTTGCAGCAGAATGAGACTTAGGATTTGGTCCTACTTTCACCAGAAAAGCGGTCCGTTGGCTACAAGTGGGTGTACACTGTCAAGTTAAATCCTGATAAAACTTTGACACACCTGAAAGCCCGACTGGTTGCTAAAGGCTATTCACAGATGTATGGCTTAGATTACGTTTATACTTTCTTTCCGATGGCAAAAACAACATCTGTTCGGATTTTTATTTCGTTAGCAGTGACAAACCACTGGCCACTTCATCAGTTGGACATCAAAAATGTATTCCTTAATGGTATTCTAGATGAGGAGGTTTCCATGGAGCAACCACCAAGTTTTGTTGCACAGGGGAAGAATGCGAAGGTGTGTAGGTTGAAGAAACCATAGAGGGGGAGAATGTAAAGGTGTATAGGCTGAAGAAATCACTCTATGGTTTGAAGCAGTCTTCGAGAGCCTAGTTTGGACATTTTGCATAGATTATTCAGGAATTTGAGCTTTGTCGTGCACAAAAAGATCACTCTGTCTTTTGACGATTTCAAAATGGGAAACGAATTCTGCTAGTTGTCTATGTGGATAACATTGTAATTACAGTAGATGATGCTTCTGATATTGACAACCTGAAGAAGTATTTACAGACACATTTCCAAACCAAAGATTTTGGTTCCCTAAAATACTTCCTAGGCATTAAAGTTACAAAGTCAACGAACGGTATTCTTCTATCACAAAGGAAGTATGCCCTGGACATGCTCTTAGAAGCCGGGATGTTAGGATGCAGAAACAGTGATTCTCCAATGGATGTGAACTCAAAACTACTACCAGACCAGGGAGAGCTTCTTGAGGATGTTGGGTAGTATAGGAGATTAGTGGAGAAACTGAATTATCTGACAGTGACCAGACCTGACATCACATTCACAGTCAATGTTGTGAGTCAGTTCTTGTCTGCACCAAGAACTACTCACTTGGATGCAGTAATAAGAATTTCGAAGTACTTGAAAAAGACTCTAGGGCGAGAAATTCTCTACTCATATCAAAAACGCACCAGAGTTGCAAGCTTCTCTGATACAGATTGGGCTGAATATCCTTCTGATAGGAGATCGACTACTGGATATTGTGTCTTTCTCGGAGGAAATCTGGTGTCATGGAAGAGTAAGAAGCAAAGTGTTGTGTCTCGATCCAGTGTAAAATCAGAATACAGAGCTATGACAAATATGACACTAGAGATGATTTAGATTAGAGACCTATTAACAAAGATTGGTCTCCCTCAAGAATGTCCCATGAGTCTATATGACGATAATAAAGCAGCAATTCACATTGTTGAGAATCTCGTGTTTCATGAGAGAACCAAGCACATTGAAATCGACTGTCATGTAATCTGCAAGAAGCTCGAGGACAAAATCATCACGACAAAACAGTACATCAGTTGGCAGACATTATTACAAAATCACTTAGTCGGGCACAGGTTGACTTTATTTGTGACAAGCCGGGCATGCATGATATATATGTTCTAGCTTGAGGAGGAGCGTTAGAAGAGAGCATGAGTATTAGTTTAGCATTAGTTTAGTCTCACATTACCTGTGAGACTAATTTGTAACTAATCCATCTCTATAAATAATAAAGTATAAAGTGGGAAATCTATCCCACTCTCTCCAAATCTTAACATGATGTTTTGGTGAAAATTCTGTAAGAGTTGGGTACCAGAAATCCTAGCAAAAGGCTAGGATCTCAAAAGAATTTGCTGAAGTAGGTCCCTTTTATATTTAAAATTTATGAATAAAATTGTAAAAAAATTTAAAAATTGGAAAAATAAACAACAACGATAACTTTATGTTTATTTCTGAATAATAATTGAGAAAATTATCAAATACTAACATATACTTATTTAAATACAATATCAAATCATTAGTGGAACCCTTACACCAGTTCCAGATTTTATCACTTTCTTTTACAACCAAACAATAATGTTTGGATTCTCTTTTCAAAAGCAACTTTCAACTCTATTATCCAATAAACCAAACACAAATTAAAATTTTTGAATAGTTGAGGAATACATGGATTTCTTAAATTGTCACAAGTCCTATGACCAAACAGCCCCTAGAGGTCACCTTGCATGTTCTCAAAAGATTTCTGACAGTGTAGAGTGCAAATACAGTAAAATAAACCAATAAAAAACATAAGGGGAAAAAGAGTAGAGCTAAAGGTCAACATGAATTGGCATTTAGCTTTATGCAGGTTCATCCAGGGACCGCGAAAGTACTAAATATTGCAGTGGTAGGCTATAGGATGGATCTTCACATTTTCACTGCATAATACCTCAATTGTCAATGAACCTTTGAGCACTTTTAACAAATTAAGGTATTACTTCCCACCTATGTTTTCCAAGGTTCTCTTTCAACATTAATACTTAGTAATTAATATTAAAAGTCAAAAAGTCAATTCAACCCTAAAATCTCACATCTAGATGGTCAATTCCTCCACTATAACATTTTGTGACTTCAATGTTGTCTAGAGATCCTAAGAAAAAAGTCAATCCATTTAAACAATGTACATGTGTCTAAGATTCATGATGCATTAGTAACTAGCACTGATACACTGACAATTTAGCTGAGCATATGATATGGAATTTGCCCTATCATAGCCAACGAGAAACTCTTTTAGAACGGGAACAAATTGTTACGCTTTGCAGATGAACAATACTCTTGCCTAGAAAGGGGGCAGATTTGTGATTTGCAATTAAAAAAGAGGATCCAAACAAAAACAATTCAAAAAAATTAACCAAGGGAAGATGATAGAATTGAGATATAAGTGTGGATTCGATGATCTAAACACATGACAGAAATACTATGGCTATGAAACTGAGCCCAGAGTATTATGGCAATACTCAATCCTAACTTGAAGGTGTTATTGTAGCCTAGAAATAAGGATACATTTCATCTAAACAGCATACAAGACTAGAGCCTGTTTAGTATTAGTAACCCACTGAAACTGGGCCAGAAGCCAAGTTGTATTTAAAGTTTGGTAAAACTGTACCAACTCCAGCCCAGTTTATCTTAGTTCATTTTTGTCCCTAAACCCAGGCCTGAATTGGTCCAGCTCCTGCAGACTTGGTCTGGTTAAAGAAAAATCTTTTGTTGAATTGCCAAACAGAGCCCAAGACCCAAGGTGTGTCTGTATATGATGTAGCACTGCTATGCTGGTGACCAAACCTAAAATATCGTGTGGAATTTTCTGTATTATAATCAAGGACTCAAGACAGAGATCCTTTAGAATGAAAAAAATCATTATACTTTTGGACTGAACTTTGGTTTTTGGTCTCCTTTTTTACAATCCTTTCAACATAAAATCTTTCCTGTTTTGAACATGTCCATACATCTACAAGACAACACTTAGCGTCCATGCCCAATTTCATACAAGTCTGCTGAGGTATCTGCTTGCTTGTGCCAATCCCTCCAGCCCAAATCTCTACTTTTCCACTGATATCGTTCAAAATTATCTCCTTCTAGCAGATGCCTTCTAAATCAATTAACTTTTAATCCAAGGAACTGGACTTTATGCAACGACATAATCACTTGGTAGACAACAAATACTAGGTGTAAATCCTATATTGCAGAAAATAATTTACATCCTTATAAGTTGCAGGGTGGATGGAAAGAAAAGGTCAACAAAACCCCTTCAATATATACTGTCCATTATGTAAAGCTCGGTTTATTGATGCATTAATACATAGGTGGATGAAATTCTCTCAAAGCCAACTAAAATTAACAATCCCATATTAATGCATATTGCAATAGAGATTCGTTCTTGCAATAGACCTAAAACATATTTCATGCAATAGACCCAAAACATATAAGTAGGAACATAAACAAAGTATAGAAAGGCTTAGTATGCAAAGGGCCCTGACTAGTGGTAGTAACCCTATAGCTGTGTTTGTTGATGAACTTAAGAGAGATGGTGATTTAACACTTTATGACTTCGGTCATGATTGATCAGAAAAAGAGTACGAATTGTCTACAGTTGCCTACATCATTATGAAAATCCCACCTTATTGATGGACATGAGACATTATGGGGCAGAGGGAGGCTAATTCCTAAAGTCATAGATATGTGTAGAGGATGGGAAAAGATTGAATGAGAAAGCAATTAGCATTAAAATGATGGCCGTAAATATCATGGAACTCTGATGCAATCTAGCAAATGATGGCTAGTTCTATTTTCTTTCAACACCAAAAGATGATGGCATTTCTATATTATATTTCTTAAATCAATTGGTTACCACCTAAAATAAATGGGGAAGCACCTCCACTTAGGGGCTGTTCGTTTGGCAATTTTTTTTGAGAAATCAAAGAATAGGAAACCTATTTCCTATAATAATTGTTTTGAGGTTGTTTGGTTGGTTTAAAAAAGAAGGAAATTATAGAATAGGAGATGAGAAGAGATGAGTTGTCACCTTATTATTGGATGATGTGAGTGATTTTTTTTAAAAAATTGTTTTGAGGTTGTTTGGTTGGTTAAAAAAATAAGGAAATGAATTGGAGGTGTATTATTGGATGATGTTTTGAGGTTGTTTGTGTTTGGTTCGTTTTTAAAAAATAAGAAAATAGATGAGATGAGATGAGTTGGAGGTATATTATTGGATGATGTGACACATACTTAAGGAAACCAATTTCTTATTTTTTTTTTGAGGAAATGGATGGAAGTGAAGGTTTAATGAGATGAGATGAGTTGTCACAATATTATTGGATGGTGTGTGTGATTTTTAAAAATGGGATAAGATGAGTTGTGATGAGTTGGATGATGTGACATATTTCTTGTGTTTGGTTTATTTTTAAAGGTAAGAAATGAGATGAAATGAGATGAGTTGGAAGATAAATATAATATTTTATTAGATGTTGTGGGTGAGTTTTAAGGATGGAAATGAATAAAAATATTATTTTATTGATTTCCTTGTACCGATTTCCTTTTCTTGGTTTTTAGGAAACCAACCAAACGGGCCCTTAGTGAATAATTATAAAAGCATCTTCCTAATGTTGAATACAAGGCAGAAGCTGATATGAGAAGTTTTTTACCAATAGTAAATGAAAAGTTATACACAGCAATTTGTAGAAGAGGTTTTTATTTAGTCAAATAGAACTTCACTTACAATAGGATGCGCTAGTAATTCTCCAAAATTGTAGATGTTGTCACCCAGCAAAGCAGAGAGAGAAAGGTCAAATGCCAAGTCCTGAAAGCAAGAAAACAGCAAGCAGACATTAGCTAAAAATGATATATGTCGTCACCTCTTGAGCCACTCATTCATCAATTCCAACAATCTTCGTAAGTTAAAAAGCATTTCCAAGTAAAATGATAGGTTATAGTGGTTATTAACTCAATTGGACTGAAAATTTTGTAGACTTGAATTGAAAGTTTAAGATAAACCAGATAAAGAAAACAGAGAGTTCCTTGGATGAAAACTTTGATCGCCAACTAATTCCAAAAGTATTATTCATTCGTAATTCTGGAATGGGTAAGGAAGAAAATTCTCTTGCTAATTTTACATCTTTTAGGTAATTCACGAAAACAAAACTAATAAAATAAACAATCCATCCAAAGAGAGAAAAGAACGAAGTTCTATTACTAATACCACAAGAGAACTTAATAATTTTTAATTAAGTAATAATCCATGAACTATAAGAAATTACAATTTAGCTTCTTATTTCAAATCTCATCTTCATTCCAAATAAGTGTAAAGAATTCTTCGATCAGAGATTAGAAAAGAGGACATCAAACATTATATTACATAAACTTAATAGTTTTTTTCGAGTTTTATCCCCAACCTACATGAAGACGGACCAACATCTCTCCTCAAGGACATAGTTCAGATACATTGTTCGTCTCTCTTTAGATCAGTTTCTATGAAATCTCCTAAGCAAATGGCTTTCAAACAAAGGACATTGCAAACTTGTAAGCTTGGCCTCAAAGATAGTTTTGACCAATCCCCAGGGAACCCCAAGCTGTCCTCCAACTTACTAAGTTTTATGCCACTTTCAGAATACCTATCCACTTACCATGTCAGCCTATATCATTCCTCAGGGATGACCAGAAACAGCAAATATAAACTGACACTTGTTTTCTCTCAGCCAGCACTTATTCCAGTGTACATTTTCCAGCTGCTTGATGGCTACTCATTTTTATGACCTTGTAGTCAGAATACCTTCCTAATTAGCATGTCAGCCTAAAATATTCCTTACGTATGACCAGAAATAGCAAATATCAACTCACACCTGTTTTCTCTCAGCCAACTCTCCTACGGAGAAGGTCCAGCTGCTTGATTGGCTACTCATTTTTTGACCCTAAGTCATAACTAATAAACAAGGTCTCCATAGCCACATAACCCAATGACTGACTTCCTTAGATCGCACAGGAATGTCAATTTATGTATCAATTGGCCAGAAGCGCCAAATGGTTGGCATTGAGGAAGAGGATGAGAACCAGCTAAGCTTGGCAATACAATCAACTTCTTTCTAACATGTGGAGTGATTAGGCATACGATGGCGACAGCTATGTTAACTATGACATATAATAAATAAGAAAAAGATGACTCCCGAAGTTTTAGTGTCCATGGTTTGTTGTGCACACCAGACAAGGTCAATATATGATCCATGGCATTCTCTTGATTTACGGGCCAAAGAGTATGTAGACAAAAAATGCGTATCTTGAAGACTTTCAACTTGTTCTTCAGTTTTCTACCCTTCCGTTCTATATTGTTTAACCACTCATTTTACAACCATTGGACGAACAGGTTAGCAATCTTTGAACACTTTTTTTTTTAATAAAAAGACATTTTATAGTGTTCTTGATTGCCAGAGATGGACAACCATGTCATTTAATAGGATGGAAGAAAAAAACTTTAATTTGTCATAAAGGGACTGAAAAATGTTACCATATAAGTGTGGGTGGATGCAGAGGAATGTGTGTGCATATGTATATATAATATGTACACATACATGCATATGCACATGCATTCATATGCATACTGGCATATGTACATGTATGTATATATGACATGTATATGTGTATATGCAGTCATGCCCATATGTATGTGTGTATATCTTTGCATAAATTGAGAACACAAATACCCACCACTGAACTAAAGTAATTTGGGGCCAAAGGAACCTCCATGTACATGACAAAACTATTAAGGATAATGGGAGCCCTATACTCTTTCAAAATTATATGCATACAGACATGCAAGGCACATGTACTTGTATGTATATAGGGCATGTATCTACATGTGCATATGCAATCACATGAATACGTATGTGTGTACATATTTGCGTAAATTGAGCACACAAATAATCACTTGTGAAAGCCAAAAATAAGGTAATTTGGGCCACAATGACCTCCATGTACATGACAAGGGACCTATAATCTCACCAAACAATAAGGATAATGGGAGACAACAAATCTAAGACTAATTCAATATAATTTAACCTTCACAAAGCTAACCAGGAAGATTAAACTCGCATAACAGTTCACCCTTACCAAAACCAAAACAATAGCATACCAAGAGTAAATGATATAACTAGCACTAACCAACTAAGGGTCAGTAAAACATCTACCAAGCTAATTGCTAATTAATACTACCACCAATTATTTGAATGATCATGCAGACATAGTATCATCCCTTAAGCAATTCATACACACGAAACATCAAAAAATTGCTGTTACTATTCTTTGTTACACCATAATAGGACAACTTATCATTATATGACAAAACCACTACCCACTTGACTTTCTGCATTTGTCTGCCGAAAAAAGCAACTTTAATCACTCTACTGGGTCCCAAGGACCCCTTGTTTCCTCATGAAGCATCAAAATCTTACTGTGAAAACTAAATTTATATACCAAACCTGTTCCCAGCAGTCCTATTGAATCAAATATGTAACAACTATATTTCAAGATAAACATGCAAGCACTAACCAACTAAGGGTCAGTGGAACATCTACCAAGCTAATTGCTAATTAATAGTACCACCAGTTATTTGAATGATCATGCAGACATAATGTCATCCCTTCAGCAATTCATACACATAAAACATCAAAAATTTGCTATTACTATTCTTTGTTACACCATAATAGGACAACTTATCATTATATGACAAAACCACTACCCACTTGACTTTCTGCATTTGTCTGCTGAAACTTTAATCACTCTACTGGTTCCAAGGACCCCCTGTTTCCTCATGAAGCATCAAAATTTTACTGTGAAAACTAAATTTAAATACCAAACCTGCTCCGAACAGTCCTATTGAATCAAATATTTACAACTATATTTCAAGATAAACATGACACAATCAAAGCCAAGACTATTTCAAGATAAAACATGACACAATCAAAGCCAAGACTATGTAAATTTCAATTAACAAAATCCACATTTCGGACATCTACTCTGTATGAAATATGAGATGTTATCTGCAAGAAGAAGCTCTTTGATATCAACATACAGATCTTAAGGACCCAAGGACCCATTTAGTAAACATACATAAGCTGAGCACAAACTCAAGAACAAAGGAGAAGTTTGTTGAAGCAAAGTTCAAAACTGAAATTAAAAAAATCAAATGAAATATACACTCCAAGGATTCAAACACAGAGGCAGAAAATTGAAAAGAAACTGAAAAAGTAATTCCAATTCAGTTATGTATTTATTTATTATTCTATTATATTTATTGATTTATTTATTTGGGTGTGTGCGTGTGTGTACATGTGTGTTTGTGAGAATTAACCGTCATACCAGTTTGAATGATTCAGAAAGAGACTCCACTGTAGTGTATGCTAAATAAAGAAGAGCACTTTTGTAAAATTCTGCGAATTCTTGACGAGATTTGTGATATTGAGAAGACACCCAATAATAACTTGCATGAACAGATGGATCAACATCAGTCATACTGTCCAGGGTTGTCTTTCCATCATCTAGTAACTTCTTGCACTCCTTTTGATTTCCTTTCTCAAGATTGAATGCAGCTATTTGCATCTTCACATATAGAATCGGTTCCTCAATCCGCAACTCCCTTGTAGCATGGAGCTTCTCAATGACCCCTTCAAGATAGCTAATGGCAGCATCTTTTTCCGAGTATTGCCGTGAAACTATCACAGCAAAGTGTGCAAGTTTGAGGAGATTGATCTTGGTCTCAAAGTCGGTGATGAAATTGTGATATAGTTGTATGAGAGCATCACCAGCCTGAAATGAAAAGGTAAGCAGCTGTGAGTAGCCAAGACTAGTAACATCACGACTGCAAAAGTTACCACAGAAAGAAATTCTGAGTCATTGTAACCATGAATAGTTAAAAAAATTAATCATATAAAAAACAAAGAAACTCAAAAAAAAAAACATCAGGAATGAAACAATCAATTGATAACTAGATACATCAGAATGTGCCTCCAACACACGTGATTCTCTATAAATAATTTAGAAAAGCTATTTCATTGGATGATCCCTAGCATCAATTTTCAAATTATAAAGATCTCATAATCCCAAGGTTTTAAATATCGATTATTGCAAATATATCGGATGGTCAAAATTCGTATCAGATTGCAATTATCGGGGATAAGTAGTAAACATCCGATTGTCATATCGGATGGTGAGCACATATTATAATGTCCTAAAATGTATCCTAAGCGCACTTAATGAAATATAAACATACGAAAATACCTTCGACAGAGGACTCAGGATTATCAAACGATTGAATTTGGGGAGAGAGTCAAGAAGGCGAAGAGAAATTAGGGCTGGCTTCTCTAAGTGTGATAGGAAGTAGTGAGTGAGATTGGTGATTTTGATTTTATTTCACTATATCAGATCTGGTCTAAAAAATAAACCCAAAAACCAATGTTTTCAAAGGCGTCTCATGCGCCATTCGATGCGGGACGGTGGCAAAGCGCGCCACGTCTGGCGCAACGGCGCCTTTTGCGCCTCGCAAGCATCCTTGCTTTGCGCAGGGTGCTAGTACATAGCCTCGTATATTTTTGTTTGTTAACATTTCAATCGAGTCTTTATACTCGATAACCATTTCCCAAAAAATAAAATAATTCCAATAGGCCTTTTTAGTAGCCTTCAATTGAGGACCCTAATTAATCCTCATTTACTATTTAGTTTTGTTTCAATATTAGTCTTGATTTGACATTTGATTTGGAAAGTTATGAACTTTACCGCTATGTAGTAGACCTTTTTAGTAGCCTTCAATTAAGGATCCTAACTAATCCTCATTTACTATTTGGTTTTGCTTGAATATTAGTCTCGATTTGACATTTGATTTGAAAATTTATGAACTTCATCACTCTATTGGATGTATTATTATTAGAAATTAAGACCTTACATTTTGATTTGGTAGTAAGATATTATTTATCGTGACATATTTTTTATGTGAATTCCTAAACATGTTCTTTTATGCTTGTTTATCCATCTTGAAAAATCATGTGCAGTGTGCGCCTTGCATCACTCGGGTGCATGCATTGTGTTACACCTTGCGCATGTGCGCATAAAGATACTTTGCGCCACGTGCATTGACAACACTATCAAAAACCAACCAATAGTTGGGATTTTTTTTTACAAAATCGGCCAATTTAGGCCCCTATGAAAGCGGCTGATTAATCGGATTTTCACCGATATATCTCAGGATCAATGATTTAATTTTCCTAAAATTGTATCGTAGTGGTCCAAACCCTATCTATCGGTGATATGGCGATAAAATCAGCCAAATTTAAATACCACATGCTCCAGTAACAATATCTAGAATATGAGCATTTTATAATCATGATGAAGCCTAACAAAGCATACCTCATACTAGGCTAACAAAGATGCATAGAAAATCTAAGAGAATAAGACTAGGTTTGAGGAGAATGACGAGTGAGATGTAGGGATTATTTCAACACAAGGGATAATTACTATGCTGGTGCAAGAATTGCTCTACACCTAACATTAAGGTAAGAATAGCATAACACTCCCAAACTTATATAGATTTGAAGTGAAAATGAATTATCGAAACACATGTTAAACACAACTAGAATAATCAAACTAACAAAAAAAGGAGAATAAAATCAGAAACTGCCATAACAAACCAAAATATCTAGAACTCGAATTCTTTTTGACATAGTACCTTCAACCACCTCCATGAAACAGTTTTTATCAAGAACAACAGAGACCCATGATTCGAAGAATAGAGTCAAAGTCGCAAAATATCAAAACAGTAAACTAGCTTATATCAGGTTATTTCTTACCTATAAGTTTATCAGCAAAAAGGATGATGTCTTGGAAGATAGTTTGATTGACGCAGATGGGTGAAGGTGATAATCTTTTGCAGTTGATGTTACCATTATCACTGCCTAAAAGCTATGACATCCAAAAGAACAGAGCTACAACTTTTTTTAATTTCTTGAAGGAAGTGTAGTTAGCATACCAAAAAATGGTTTTCTGTAACACAAGATAGACAATGCTGACATGGTTTAAGGATCAACTTCTAATTAGGATATGACTGATATGGTCTCCCCGTACATTCAATAAGACCAGTTGGCAGGAGGGAATCCTACTGTTATTTGTCATGAAACTAAACCTATGTAACTAGGGAGCAACTAACCAAAATTCTCACATAGTAAAATTCAAGATTCTGTAACTAGGTAGAAAACTCAAAATTTCCTTATAGTAGAATAAAGGGAAATATGAAGATACAATTACCATCAAACTTAAATATCAAAGTTACAAAAGAAAGATGAGTAAAATTCTAAAAGTGTGTTATCTTCTCTAAAGATTTTGAAACATGGAGAAGAAAAAAATATGTGCTACGTCTGAATGCAGCTAAAACTGAGAATGATTATTTCTTCCCAAGTCAAAGAATTCACACTAGTCAAAACTTCAAATGCACAGAATTGAAAGTTCTTCCAAATCCAAAGATTTCTCAGCTACGCAATATGAGATGCCAGGCTTCCAACTGTGTTATTATGTGTATGATGCCTCCAAAACCGATTATCTCCTCTTTTTTAATGTGATTTTCTCCATTGAATCGACTAGTATAGCATCAAAAAAGTAAAACTGCATAAGAGTCAACACCAATTCTCTTCCATCATCAAATCAAACCCTGCTTAGGTATTGATATACCAGACTAAGATTAAAAAAGACCTCAATAAACGCAAAACTTTCAAGGTTTCCCGTAACAGAAAGAAGTCACCAACCACAAAATTCGAAATTTTTACACACTAGAAATAGAACATCAAAAGATCCAAACTTTAAGGTCCAATTGCTCAATCACAACCATATAAAACCCTAATTCCCACGAAGTCCCACTAGATGAAAAGAATTCCGTACGTAAACCCTAGGAGAAGTTGAGAAGAAAACCTGAACAACGGCGAGGGCGACGAATTGCTCAAGCTTCAGAGTGAGCTGATGCCATAGCTTCTTCTCGTAGAGATCTGCGAGCGCATTGTACCACTCGGCGAGCTCCGGATGCGCGTTCCGCTGCGATTCCAAGTACTGGAGAGCGCCGGCCATTGATGGATCGAATCAAGGGAAGGAGATCGAGGGATCGAGAGATTCAGAAAACCCTAGGATTAGGTTTTTGTCTCTCCTTATTGTTTTCGCTTTTCTCGCAAATATATTATTATATTTTAATTTTAGAAAAATTTACCGCTCTGAACCCTTTTTTTTCGGCGGAGGAAAAAGAAGTGTGTGGGGAGTTCCGAAGTGTTAAAGCGACGGCCTTTTTATTGCTTTCCGGTAGGGCCCAGTGGTGGGGCCGGTATTGGATGGATCTGAGAGAGTCTGTTGAGTGGATGGGTGTAATAAAACACCAAACAGGTATTTTACCTAATGAGAAGAGAGCGCGTGTGTCTAACTTATTGTTGGGTTTAGACGGAAGAACTGACTCTTTTGCTGATCAAGTTTGCCTTTGCAGAGCAAAGTGAGGGATGAGCTATTCTTGGAGCTTAAGTTATACTTCCATTTAAGTTTCCGCTGAAATCTATTCCATTATACAAATAGGAGGATCAGAGATTCACTATTCATAATACAGTAAATGCTACAGTAGTGTTTACTGTAGCATTATTACTGTAGGTGATGATTAATTAAAAAATATTGATGTAGCACACGGGTATACTGTAGCATTTAAATGATACTGTAGCAGATCGGGATACTGTAGCACTTCCAAAAATTCAAATCATACCATATTAAAAAACGGGATTACTGTAGCAAAAACACCGTGCTTTGCACGGATTGCAAACTAGTGTGTAGGTAATCGGAGAGAACTAACCGAGATTATCTGAATGGGTGAGAGATTTTAATATACTAGGTTTTATGCACGTGCGGTGCACGTGGTTAAATATCAAAATATTTTTATTTTATATTTATTTGACTAATATTAATGTTGCAACACCTGTACATGGTTATAAATTAAAAGTTGAGGATGCACATGCAAATTACAGATTCAGAGTCAAAGATAAATATGCTAACAGGCATATTCGTAAAGGATGTGTATGTGATAAAGCCTTGTGCATTCTTTGACTCAATATGCATTCAATTAACCGTATTTCTTAAATGTTCACAAACTAACCGTGAATATATGGTACATATAGTGATCCATAATAAGCTGCTTTTTAAAAAAGAGCGACTCTCTTTGGTATACCACCGAGAGGATTGAAAGAACCATTTTTTTGTCTTTTCATTTTGAAAGGTTGCTTGATTTTCCAATACAAATGCAATGTCTAGCATGGTTGCATAATAATAATGCCTTCATATCAATTTTCTATCCAATAAAGTTGAGTTTATTTCATGAAAGCTCCAAAATTAATCCCAATTAAAATAACTTTCATGCTTTGTATTAATAGTTTCCACTTTTACTTTTTAAGTTCTCTTGTATATTCGGTGTCATCATACTGCCAATTGATTTAGACCCACTCCTAACTCCTCCTAATTGCGACACTTCACTTCCCTTCATTCATGTCTGAATTATCTAAAACAGTTCTCCTTATATCCATGTGAGCAACCTCTTTAACTTACTACAAACTCTGCTCTTTCCTTATCCATCTTAGGCTTTGTTCGGTCAAGATAATTACAACATAGAAGTCTTGCATTTTAGAAGAGGCAAAAGCGAAACCTTGTGTAGTTATGTGTCATCCAAGATTTGTGGCGCTGCTCTCCGGGTTTTCAGTACCTCATGATTGAGCTATGTTACAAAAGAAGGACGCACGCAGACCATGTTTTTATGCATAATTATTCTGGAACATAAATTAAATTAATACTTTACGTCATATTTCATATTCTACTAATCCCAATATATAATATCGAGTCAAGCATGAATAGCAATATCATTATGAACTAATGTTCTAGTAAAAATTAAACACATTTCATACTACATTGAAAGTAAAATTGCACAACACATTGGGACATTATAAGATCATGTTATATAAT
>BQKN01000038.1:465364-477388 GCA_022839385.1 Asparagus kiusianus
TAATGCTAAGCTATTATATTATAGTCTTTTATCATTTTTATGGATTTAAACATCTATCAATTAATGTTACTAATGTGTTTTGCTGCTCCAACTTATTAGTAAAATTTTATGCAATTGCTTTAATTTATATGGTGATTTTTAAGCTATAGTATTCTTTAAATTTTTATTTCTTAACTGGTATTTTTAATCAATTCTTATTCCTTTTGTCTACGAGTATCAACTTAGACTGTCTTTAGATGCTGAAAAGGGATAGTAAACCCCAAATTGAAAATTAAATATATATATTAATGAAATTTAAATATCTAACAATTATATTTTTCTTTGCCAAGTTTTAAAACTTCAGCCATTTATTGTGGTTTAGAGCTTTGAAGGTCTGATTTGTAGTTTTTAAAACTTTGGGTGTATTTCTAAAAAATTACTTTTAAGTTTGGTAGTTATAACTTTTATGTTTAATGTGTTGGTGGTAATTTTTAAATGTCACGATATTTCTTACAACTCTAAAATTTTAAGGCTGTTTTTTGCAATTGTTAAAACTATAGATTAATTTTTAAAAAATCAAATTTTAGTGGTCTAATAATAGTTCTCATATTTGATGTGTACTGGTTATAAATTTTAAAATTTTAGAGTTTTTTGTAATTTTTAAATTTTGAAAGAGTTTTTTCTACAACTCTTATAACTTTAAGGTTAATTTCGGTAAATTTTAAATTTATAGGTGCATGAGGGCAATCTATTGAATTCATTTTTTGTTGTTTGCAAATTTTAAAATTTTTATAATTTTAGGGTTGTTTTTCATAATTTGAATTTTTTAGGGATTTTTTATAATTTTTGGGACATTGAGAGTGTTAATTGAAAATTTTAAATTCTTCGGAAGTTGCTGTTAATTTCTTAATTTCGTATTTGTTATTTTAAGTTTTGAAATATCAGAAATTTTCAGGTGCATTATGATAACCCTTGAATTCATCTTTGTTGTTTGTAAGTTTTGAAATTTTAGAATTTTAGTTGCTTGTTTGTAATTTAAACTTTTGAGGGTGTTTCTATAATTTTTAAGATAATGAGATGTAATCCGCAAATTTTAAATTCTTCGCTGTTAATTTCTCGATTTTATGTTTGTTGTTTTAAGTTTTTAGACATCGGGATAGTTTTTATAATTTAAAACTTTTCAGGGTATTTTGTGTAATTAATTTTAAAAAAATTTAGGTTTTTTTTTAATATTTCATATATTATAGTGCGTTAACTTCGTATATTTTTTTTATCTTTACAAACTAATACCATAAAAAGATGTTTTAATATTTTATTAATATAATTTTTTTAAAACTGTTAAGCTATAGATAGTTCACGTAAGATTAGGATAGGATATAATTATGATTACATATAATTCCTTTATCTTTACAAACTAATACCATAAAAAGATGTTTTAATATTTTATTAATCTAATATTTTGAAATTATTAAGCTATAGATAGTTCATGTAAGATTAAGATAGGATATAATTATGATTAGAATAAATTAAGATATAAATAAAATATTTAAAATAGTGAAGGGTAATATTTAATATATTTTATAATATTTTATGCACATACAATGCACGTGATTAAATATTATGATTAAGTATTTTTGACTTATTTCTTTACTAAAATTTGTTTTTCAGCTCCACTTTGATTGTTTTTCTCACTTATGTTTTCAAACTTTACTATAGTGATTATTATTATTTTTAAAGTTTGTTTGAATGTGCTACACCAAATTTAAAATTTTCATGTAATAATTGAATTGACAAGAAATAATTATAATCTAAAGCTAATTTGAATTTTCGCGTTATTTAGATCGGCATAAAATCAAGCTAGGCTTAAGAAGGTATAATGTTGTAAAAGTAAAAAACACTTGAAAAGATAATGTTATAAAAGAAGGATGAATAATTAAAGCCATAAGACAAGATGATTAATTAAAAGTGGGCTAGAATGAAACTAAGAGAATATAAATTTTGTTGTTAATCACTAATAGACTTTAGAAAAAATCAAAAAATAAAGATTAATGCTAACTCTATTACACTTTTATATGATAAAAGCATCTACATAACCATATAAAAAAATTAAAAGAGTTCATGAAAATCACTTCTAAAAATTCCTGGTTTTACTCAAAAAATTAAGCTATTTTTAAAAATATTAAATAATTTAAATTTGTGTTGTATTTATAAAGAGCCTTGATGGAGATGCTTTTGTTTTAGCAACCTGTTCTGAATGAGTCATGCATATTAGCTTTAAAGTGTAATATTTTTTCTTTATCGTGTTATATGAATGTTTGTTTGGTTTGCTTATCTATCTCTTATTTCTTCAATAAGTTGATGTATTATTAACACAATTTATGATGACATGCATATCTTTCATACAAATTTGAGACAGGTATAAAATGAATTTTATATTTAGTGACCTTTAATAAGAATTTTAGTTGTAAAATATGTTACCTTCATATTTAAAGATTTGTAACTCTGATAGTACTATTACATGCTTATCTTTGATCGTGTTCTTAAAAATTGATCTTTCTTTTGTAGTCATATCCCCAAATAAGGATACTTGCAGAGTCGTGTCACTGTATAGAAAAAGAAAAATATCAATTTAAATTTTTTTACTTACACTATGGTAACTAAGTATTATGTGCGTATTTTTTTGTCCATTATAGTGATTTTTCTCATCTTATCTAGTTTATTATATCTCGCAATGTAGTTGATCAATTGCTTCACTTTAGTTTCTATTGCAAAATTATTTATATGAAATTTTATATTAAGTTTATGATCCCATCAGTATTTTTAGAATAAAGTATGAAAATTTATAAGTACTTACTAATTTTTCTTGTACTTTTCATGAATAATATTTTTTTAATTAGGACATAATTGTTCAATATGTTCTTCAAGGAGAACTCAGTTAGTGCTTCTTTGCTTGATATGCTTTTTATCAATATCAATTCAGGTGATTCATGAATGTTTCTGAATTTTGAGTTTATTTCTTTCACTTCTCCATTTGAAATGAAAACAACTTAGTTCTTTTAAAGGATATCTCTGAACTTTCTGATAGTTTCTCCATACATAACTCCTTGTATTTATAAATAAATATTATCAACATTAGAGATAAATGTTTATACATTATAATCAGTTAATGCTAACCTATTATATCTTAATGTAATAATATCAAACATTTCTTCTTTTCTTTGCCAAATTTTAGCCTTTTTGTGATTTAAACTTTTGAAGGTGTGTTTTACAATTTTTAAAATTTGATAGTATTTTATAAAAAATTTAAATTTTAAGTTGGGTGCTTATATTTTTCATATTTTATGTATTAGTGATAAGTTTTTTAATGTTAGAATATTTCTCGTAACTCTAAAAATTTAAAGGTATTTTTATAATTACTAAAAATTTGGGTTGTTTTTTAAAAATTTTAAATTTTTAGCAATCTGCTGGTAATTTGATGTGTACCAATTATAAGTTTTAAAATTTCTGAATTTTTTAATAATTTTTTACTTTTGAGAGATTTTTTGTAATTTTTGTACCTTTGAGGTTATTTTTTTTACTAATTTGAAATTTCTATGTGCCTAATGGTAATCTCTGGAATCCATCTATGTTGTTTCTAAGTTTTGAAATATCTGAATTTTAGAATGTTTTTTCGTAATTTAAACATGGCTAAATGACACTTATGTTAGACCCTAGAGGGGGGTGATTAGGGTCTTATGCTAATCTAATCCGATTTTATGCCAATTAAAGACTAATTAACAAGTTATCCTAGCAAGTATGAAATACAACAATATGTGTAAGCTAGGATAAGCAATATGAACAATGAGATATATCCTATATGATGAAAATATATATGTAAGGATATATAAACTAACACAAGATGATATATCCTACCAAAGAGATATATAATATGATATATGTAAGGATATGTCAACTAATACAAGGGTAAACAAATTGACTACAAGTGTGATAGGGCAAAGTGATCAACAAGCAATACACAATGGCGATGTAAGATATGAACATGAAAAACAAGTGCGCCAATGCAATCACAAACAAAGGATATGTTTACGAGGTTCGGTCCCCACGACCTACGTCCCCGCTCCTCACCTCGAGGAGATCTCCACTATCACAACCGGGTTTTCTACGTTCACCCGAACAACGTTTACACCTCACAATACAATCACTATGCAATCACACCTCACACACTAAGTGTTGGTCCTAGCCCGTGTCCTCCTCCTCAAGTGCTTGGTTACAACCTCTCCCTAGGCACGTCAACCGACGCCACTCCTCTTGGATTCGACCCCGTCTCTCACCACACACTTCTCTCGGTGTACAAGTGTATTACAAGTGAATCCTCACAATTAAGCACAATATGACAAATGATTGTTCTCTCTAACAAGGTGAGAACTCAATTAAGCACAACTCTTAGTCACAAACCCACAACCCCAAATTATACTATGAATGTAAATACACTAAGCTCAATAGGTTGTGTGTGAACAAAGAGTATCAATAAAACGATTAAACTAAACTCAATATAAATCTAGCTTATGGAAATTATAATCAAAATAATAAATTGCTAGATGAGTTTAGAAACACTTCTCTAAAGATGACAAGAGAGTAGGAGAAGAGTGAATGCTCAAACACCAAAGGATGATCTCCACTTGCTCTTGTGAAATTGAATTCACAAACTCAAACTCTTAAACACTCTTTTAAACAAACACAAAACACCCTTAAACTTGGTTAAACAATTCTCTTGGTTCATGAAAAATCTGAGATCAAAGAGGGTATATATAGCCTCCAAAACCTCAAGTGAAAAGACAGAAAAGCCCCAGACAGATCAGCTCAGAAATAGCCGTTAGGAGCCAACGGCTCTTTTGTCGGTCAACCGGAAATCTCGTCGGTTGACCGATGGAAAGAATTCGGTCGACCGACGGAAAATCCGGTCGACCGCAAGCAGATCTGAAAACAACGAAACAAACATAGACTTCGTCGGTCGACCGCACCGGTCGACCGATGGGAGCTCTCGGTCGACCGGACCGGTCGACCGACAGACTCTCTGTCGCCCAGTAAGCATATGAACTCAGGTTCGGTCGACCGAAAACTGACATATGAAAAATGAAGCTGAAAACTGTATATCTGATTTTAAAACGCTGTTTAAAAATAGCAAATAAATTCCAAAAAATGTAAAACTTTGGGGAATGATTGTAGACATGATAATAAACATGCTACAATGACTGGTTTCGAAAAAGGACTTCCCAAATGAAAAATATCATCATTTTGCAAATATGTTCAAAAACATGAAAACCTGAAAATTGATATTTTGATATTTTGACTCAAACAACATTTTGAAACCTTATGAAATGATTGTATAGACTTGATAAAAGATATAACATGTTGTTATGAAGTCTATAACCTAGAAATACAATATTTTCATAAGATTGCATATTCTATGCAATATATTCAAAACACTAAGTATGATTTCATTAAATATAAGCTTGTTAAGGTGAAATCATATATGGGCATATAAACATGAAAACTCAAAACTATGTATGTATAAATATATAAAACTATATATATGCATAGAAACCAAAACTTGTATATATATATATATATATATATATATATATATATATATATATATATATATATATATATATATATATATATGAGGAAACCAATAAAATGTGTGTGTATATTATAATTGAGCTTAACGTACTTAACACACATAATATAAATCCTAAACTACATTACCCAAGCTTGATCTTGATCTTCATTGAGCTCAACTTGGTACACGTTGCGGATGAAGCTAAACTTGGATCTTGAACTTGAATTGTACGATGCTTCACTCCACAATTCCACCAACCTCCATTGGATATCATCGTGTAGGCGCAATTCCATCCAACCTCCAACAACGTTGTTTGTCTACAATACATAGGAATGCACAAACACTAGACAAACAACATTAGATGTAAATTGTTTGTTAAACATCATCAAAACAAGAAGGCCAACAACTTATAGACCCTACTGTTTTGCTCTTGTAGTAGTTATATATCCTAAGTTATAAAACATAGGAAAAAATATCCTGAGTTGGTAACTGTTTAAATTTAGCTAACAGTGTTAAAAAATACATGAAAGGACAATAATACCCCTCATTAAGAATTAACCCCCCCCAACATAGTGAAAGCTCTTATATTCTACTGTTACACATATTAAAGAGGAAGAAGAAGTTGGAGGCCACGAAAAGAAGATGATGATGATGAAAATAATCTAATTTGGGGGAGGGGTTGGGGTAGGTAATACAGTAAATAATACAATAAATGAGGGTAAGAAGTATTTACGTTGGTCATAGGTCCAACACATAGGAATATTCCAGAGAATATTCTCACAGTTGGTTAACAGAAGGTACAAACTTGTAAATTTTTGCCAACTCAGGATATTTTTGTGCTATATTTTGTAACTTAGGGTATATAACTGCTTCAAGAGCGAAACACATAGGGTATATAAATGTAATTTAGCATTTAAACTTTTGAGGTTGTTCCTATAATTTTTAAAATGTTGAGGGTGTTAATTACAAGTTTAATTTTTTAGATATCATGTTTGTTTTTAAGTTTAAAAAAGTCAAGGTGTTTTGTGTAATTTTAAACTTTTAAGGCTATTATATGCATTTTTTGAAACCTTTGGGTTTTTTTATAATACTTCATGTATTATAATATGTTATCTGTTGCGCGCAGCGGAAATTTCGGCAGCACAACAAGAGAGTCAGGTCGCAATAAGAATTCCCGTCTCACCAAAGAAACAAGAATCCGAAGCGAATATCTCAACAAAGTGAGATATCGGCTCTTCCTCTCATCAGTTCTAGGACTGACCAGTCGAGGGATCCTAGAAAGCTATTACAAATCACACAAAAGCAATACAACCAATTTTTACGTAGTTCGGCAAATTGCCTACGTCCACGGGGCAAGGAGGGGGAGAGATCTACTATTAGAGGGAGAGATTACAAATAGGGTTTACAATCACTTACAATCTAAACTCTCAAACAAACTCTCAAATTCCTCACAAATACCTCTCAAAGAGATGCACAAAACCCTAAAAGAGACTACACAAGATCTCCTCAACTGCAGCCGCAAAAAACCAAAAAGAAAAAAAAATTCCCGTCGCACACCCGCGGCCAAATCAAACTTCCTGTGCAGTTTGCTTCTGTTCCGCAGCCGCACAAAGAAAAACAAAACAAAACCTCCTTTTTCGCTCAACCCTAGGAACAAGTTCTGTTCCTATTTATAGCAGCAAACAACGCGTAAACGCATGTGTGTGGGCCCGCGTTGAAAACACGTGGGAGTGGGAGCGGAGAAAAAAACGCGTGCTTGTGGCCAAAAGGACGGAAAGGCCCACGACGCGTAAACGAACTCAACTCACACGTAAACGCTGGTCCCCACACCCACGTGATCACATTATCTACGTATAATTTTTTAATCTTATTTTTTCCTATATTTTTGAGTTATAGGTAGTTCATATGGAGTTAATATATTTTATAATTAGTATTTTGATAGATTAAGATTTAAGTGAGATATTCAAAATAACTTTTTTTAACTTGTTGACCTATATATAGTTCACATGGAATTAGATAAGATATGATTAAAATTAGAATAGATTAGGATAATAATGTAATATTCAAAAAAAGCTAAGGGTAATACTGACCATAGAAAGATTTTTCAGAACTCGTGCTTTTAAAGGGAGTATGAAATTTTATTACTCTTCAGTTCAATTACGCGTTGGCTTATCGAAAAAAATTAGAGGTAAAAAGTATAATTAATAATCTTATTTTCTGAGATTGAATGATAAAGCATGATGAATCATACAAAAACATGAGAGAACATACCTCGGGTGTGTTTGGCAACTCATTAAAAATGAGTCAATATTAGTATTAAATATAGTTCTAGATAAAACTGGCTTATTTGTTGACTAGCTCCCTCAGTTCACAACTAAATCAATTTAATCCCCAATAATTAACTACAACGGATTATTTTTGGCATATATTTAGCAATAAAAAAACTCTTTTCAAATAGCCAGATCTAAACCTAAACCATTTTAGAGAGATGTCACACACACCATTATCTTGCGTATTTATTTGGTCCAACTACACTTGTGCTTTTATTCGTGTATATATATATTGGTTGACTACAAAAAAAATTATTGGGTTAATTTCACAAAAATGCCCCTAAACTTTTCTCATTGGATCTACATTTATAATTGACAAATAGCTAAAATGGACAAATAGCTAAAATGTCCTCAAGAGGAAAAACTCCAAATTGCATCATATGTCATTTCCCCAAAACTAAGCATTTTTTTCCTCTTGAAGAAAATATTATCTATTTGCAAATAATATTTATGAGATCCTATGATAAAAATTCAAAGTTTAAGGAAGTTCAGTATTACACTCCAAAAGTTTACGAAATGGTATGTGTGATGAGAAAATTAGGGAGTTATGTACAGAATTGTCAAAGTTCATATTTATTTTACGAAATTAACTATTTTTTAATTGTTTATACTTATATGTACCATTTCTAACAAAAAACTTGACTTATGTGCCGGAAAATAGTTGAAAAGAAAACGAAGAAGAGATGTAGATGATAATTAAATTGTACAATAAACTTATATTATCTTAGTGTTGCGGGAATCAAAGGTGTGGAAGTTTTTGGCGACCCATTAGCCTATTTTTGTTTTGGATCAGCTCTTAGTTGGGAAAATTCTGGCCAGTTCACAGAAAAATTAGTTTTGACTCAGTTTCATTTCGAGTTATCAAACACACCCATAAAAATTTATATCAATCTAAGAAAAATACCTACAATTTTTTGAGTTTTGAGTAATAAAATAGTTGGGATCTAAAGGCCAATTTACTAGCTAACTTAGGACGTGGATATTAGAAAAATTTTCTTATTCAAGTACATAAGTAAGATGCATGCATGTGAAAACATTGATCCATCTACAAATACCCCCCCCCTTCTTTCAATCTCAAAAGGAGATATTATTTTTCCTTATTTCTTTGGCACAAAGAACTATTTAGGCAATTTACTTGAACTATATCCTTTGGATGATAACAATATTAGAAAATATCAAAGCATTTATTCTTTTAGGAAAGAATGAACGTTTGTGGAGACGAAGAGAAGTCTATTGTTTTGAGCTTAATGGGAAACAATTTTTAATTTTATTTATCTTTTGGAGCATAAAAAAAGAATTATTTGAAAAAGGCTCATAGGAAATTGGAACATTTTCAAAAGAAGTTGATTAATTATTAAAGAGGGGTAATTTTTTGAAAGTAGGATACTTTAGTGAGGGAATCAAGAACAATTTTTAAAGTGGGAGGTAATTTGTGATAATCAATAAGTATATATTATTCATTTGATAATTTAACTACTATTTGACATTTTTAAACTTACTACTATTTAAAATATAATTATTTTATATACTGGTAGTTACTGCTAAATAACATTTTGTTAGAATACAATATATTGTTAATAATTATTATAATAATAATTCATAGCTTTGTTATATTTATGAATTATTATATTACAAGTCTAAAAAATTAAACTGGTTTCCATGTTTTTCTATTTCATTCTACTTACCATCCCCCACCCACACCTCCCCCCAAAAAAAATTTCTTCCTCTCATATTTAAAAATTTATTATTATTTAATAAATTATGGATGAAGATTTTTTACTTTAAAATAATTATATAAATATAATATCTAGTGAAAAAGAAAATAGCATATGAATATAGGAATAAGAGGAGAGGCGATCTAAATTGATAGTGTGGTCTGATTATGACAATGACCATTTGAAGGAACAGATGATGGATAAAAGAAAAGGAATATGTAAAAAAAAAAAGGGAAAGTTCTAGTTGTTCACCAAGCGGTTCTAATCTAAACTTGAGAAAATTTGAGAGACTAGAACTCCCATTTTTGTATATAGAAATAAAAAAAGCGGGATAATTTGTTACTATTACCCTAGTTCTAAACTTCAAATATAGTTGTAGTTCTAATTGACTCAATATCGTGTTCGGCAAGTTTGAAAATAATCTACACTAGTTCTAAATTAGCTCCATTTTAGCCTAGGTTATGCTAAACGAGACTTTATTGAACTAGTTCTAATTTGAACCTGGTTTGGTTAATTTATAGAATAGACTTTATTTGAACTAGTTCTCTTATAAACTAAGAGAGTTGGTTTATTTCTAAACTTGTTATCTTTTAAAAGTGGACCACAAAAGAACTACTTTTTTCTAGGGATAATTGTGCCAATGCCCCAAATGAGAGAACTTGATCTGCTCTGGCCCCTGTAGTTCATCTTTATGTATAAACCCCAAATACAATGCAATAATATGTTTCAACCCTTATTCACTGCCAACTAAGCACGAAAAGAGAAAAAACATAAAACCTAAAAATACTCTTATTTCCTCCTCCCTCATCTCTCATAATCTTAATATTCATGACTGCTGCTCCCTCCTCTCCTCTCCTCCTCTCTCCAACACTAACCTTCCTCCTCTCTCCCTCTTCCTCTTTTTTTCCTCCGACACCGACATCCTTCCCTCTCGCCTCCCTCTTTACCACCACTAACCTCGAATGCGCTCTTTGACTACACTAACTCCCTCTCCCGCCTCCCTCTCCGCTACCACCGGCCTTGGATGCACGCTCCGACCCTGTTGTCTCCTTCTTCCGCCTCCCCCTCCTCCGCCACCAACCTCGAGCACACCATCCATCCTTATGGTCTCCCTCTCCCACCTCCTTCTCTGCCACTATTGACCTCGAGCACATCCTCAACAAGATTTCCTCTAATATCTATGACAAGATCTCCTTCTCCATGATCACTGCTAACAAGAGGGTATTCTTTCCTCAACTCAAGAATATGCTACGAGATATGTTCTCTAGAGATTGTTCCCAACTCATCTCTAAAGTTTTCACTCCAAAGTCTAGGATGTATGTAATAGAATTGGATACTTTTGGACTAGTAATTTTGATAGGAGAGTAGACCATAAGGGACCCTAGATCATGTATGGATATTGAGTTTGGTATTTTCTTTGATGCCCAGCAGATGTTTGATGTATTGCTTATATGTTTTACTCTTTTTGGTAATTTATGTTTGATATACTAGTTCCATAACCGGTTTTAAATAATGAATATTGTTACTTTAATTATATGTTCAAAAGGAGATTTTTGGCTTCCTTTGAGTAATTGAAGAATACCTTGAGTGATAAGACCACGCCACGAGGTAGTTTTGGTTTCAAAATACGCAATTTTGTGTTAAGTCTTTAACTGTAAATTTATGCCATTTCCTATAAAGTTTAAGTCATTTCGCATTAATTCTAAATCATTTCATGTTAAGTTTATGTTATTTTCTATGAAGTTTAAGTAGTTGTGTATTAAGTCTAAGTCATTTCGTGTTAAGTCTAAGTCCTTTCCTGTGAATTTAAGTTATTTTCTGTAAAGTTTAAGTCATTTTATGTTAAGTCTGAGTTATTTTCTGTGAAGTTTAAGCAATTGTATGTTAAGTCTAAGTCATTTTGTGTTAAGTCTAAGTCCTTCGCTATGAACTTTAACTCATTACCAATGAAGTTTATGACATTTTGTGTTAAGTTTAGATCATTTATTGTTATGAATATGTTGTTGCCTGTTAAGTTATGTTATATGTTACAACGTTGTGATTTTCTGAGAAGTTGACAAAGAAACCCTAGAAAAAAGTGAAAAGAGAAAACAAATGAAATAGCACGTATTGTTATCAACTACAGAAGGAATTGAACAAAGAAGCAGTAGGAAAAAGCGGCAAGGTTTGCATGATATTGTTTTAATATATGGCCTATCACTATTACAATCTAAGAGACTATATCCCTCTTTGGCATTTCATCAAACATTTTATAAGGGAGGAAGATTTACGAAGAGAGTTTAGTTGGGAGAAGGAAGATAGAGGAAAAATCTCACTTAGATCTGATCTCTGAGAGAGAGAGAGAGAGAGAGAGAGAGAGAGAGAGAGAGAGAGAGAG
>BQKN01000038.1:477398-539176 GCA_022839385.1 Asparagus kiusianus
AGAGAGAGAGAGAGAGAGAGAGAGAGAGAGAGAGAGAGAGAGAGAGATCTACTAATGAGGTATAATATAGGGATTTCGGGGAAATACAATATAAACAATGTATATTGCTAAGTTGGAAGGGCTAGATCACTCTTTTTTTGGGGTTTTTTTTTTCGGGGGGGTGGGGGGGTGTTTACACATGGGGAAAATGTTGAAGGGGCTGCTCACATGAGTTTCTTGAAGTAGGGGCCCGTTCACAATTTTTTTCCTTTTTTCTATCTTTTTTATTTGCTAAACAAGGGCTAAGCTCATAAACTCATTTTGTCTCCACTAGAACTTGTTTAGCCAATTTGCCGAATGGACCCTCACATTGTATAATTTTATCCTAGTTTTAGTTCTAACTGACTAGCCCTATAAACTTTTATCACGCAAATTATCCTAGTTCTAGTTTTGAGTTCTACCTGATTTTTTCTAAAATGAGAAAAGATAAAAATAGATATTGAATGAAAATTGTATTACTATAGATTAATTTATCGTATGTTTTTTCAAAAAAAATTCTCCTATTGTTGTTGCGTGCGATAATGATCGTTAGAGTGGTAAATTAGACTTTTTCCCATTTTAAATGCCCAATGATACATAATTTGTTTTCTTCATACAAGATACAAAATCTTTACTAGGATTTCTTCTGATTTTGGTAAAACGTGTGATGATATTTCTTTCTCTAGGTTATTGTACTTAATAACAAATCATGTATTAAAATCTTACTTAGTCCTTTGAACCTTTCTCGTTCCTTCGTGTAAGTTTTACACTGCTATTTATGCATATATGCACACGATAAATGGAGTAATACAGTCCTAACAATCAAAAAAATTCCTTTCATTCTTCTACAATTTTTCTTTATTATGAAATTATTTTACACGCTTTCTTTTTTTTTTCCTCATCTCTTCTCGGGTTCATGTGATTTTTATATAGTTCAATGGTGATCAAATTTTTTATGGTTTAGACAAAATTTTATAACCAATAATTACTAAAGTACAGATCTATTAACTGGCATGTGTCAGCCGACTTTACTTAAGGGGCTGTTTGGTTCGTTTTTTAACTCGGTGAAAAAGTTTTACACCGCCTCCACATCAGATTTTTCGTGGCCACGTAGGATATAAGCTTTTCGTCGTTTTTTTCCCATCTTTGGTTCGCTAGGGTTGAAGAAGGGAAACTCGGTGAAAATCGCCGCCACATCAGATTTTTTCTCCCCCAATTCCTTCCCCAACCTCGTGAAATCGACGAAAAGTGCAGCTACGTCGGCTTTTTACCATATAAACAAAAATTTTTTCCTTTTTTCCATGCGAACCAAACACAAGAAAAATAAATACATTGGTTTCCCATCATTTTTTTTTGCGAACCAAAGCTAAACAATATATTTCTTGGAAAAGTTTAGAAAACTCAAAACTTGTGTTTTTGTACATGGAAATACATTTCCCTATATCTAAGAAACGAACCAAACAGCGCCTAAATATCAAATTTTCAAGTTGAAAATGCAATAACAGTTTTTTTCACCTTCACATTAATCTAGAAACCAAAATAAATAAAGTAGAAAAAACCATTAAAAAAGATAGAGCTCATAGAAGACCAAAAAATCAACGAAAATAATTCCGTCACTTATTTATAAGTGGGTCCCACCTTAATCCGGCAGCTGTTGGCTTCCAGTCTTACGCCCCAAGCCAATCGAACCGACATCAACTACTGTGATCTGAAATCCGACGGTTATAAAAACCCTACCGACCTCAAGCAGAGAAAACTTCCGATCTCCTTAAACCCTACAAAAGCCTCCGCCCAAAAATCCTCTCCCTCTCAATGCTCTCCCAATTCTTCCAAATCAAGAAACCCCATCGAATCTAGGGTTTATATATTCTCCACTAAAACCCTAGACCCCTTCTCAACTCTCCAATTTGTTAGCGGAAACCATGGCTAGGGTTCGAGCGGCCGCGATAGCGACCGCCGTGGCCTCGGCGGCCATGGCGGGGGATTACGCTTATGCCGACAGCCCCTTTCGCTTCCCGCCATTCTCTTCGTCTTCGTCTCCTACGCCTGCTGCTGTGCCGCCTCCTTCTCAGGCTCCTCAAGCGCCGCCTGCTGATAGTAAACCTTCGCCGGCGGCGGAGGAAACTAGGGTTAGGAATGATAACCCTAGGACCACTGCGGCGGGGTTTGATCCGGAGCCGCTGATTAAGGGAGCGGAGGCGTTGAGGGAGATCAATAGCTCGCCGCAGGCCAAGAAGGTTCGTTTTGGTTGATTAAAGTTTGGATTTTTGGTTATTTTGTTTGGATTGGAATGGTTAACTTGAAGTTTTGAATGTGGTTGTAGGTTTTTGAGTGGATGAAGGAGCAGGAAAAGACGAGGCAGGCAGAAACCGCTGCGAAGAAAGCGGAGTACCGGGCGATTCAAGCTCAGCATGAGACAGTAAGTTTGTTGTTCTGGTGGCGTTTTTCTTGATAATTTTAGTAATTTATGCTCAAAATTGTATCTTTTGATGCCATTTTTCGCTAGAGCCTAATTAGAGACATAAAATTCAATTTTGGACATTTTACTAGGAGTGTTTTATCGTGCCTTTAGGTTTTTATTTCTTTTTTGACTTGTGCCTCGTTCCACTTATTTTCCTGTATTCCTATGGGCATTAGAGACATAGAATTCGTTTTGAATATCCGACTTTTTGGGAGAGTTTTATTATCATGCCTTTAGGTCTTAACTTTCTTTTTGTTTTACTAGACTTAATTGCACTTATCTGGTATTCTTATGGGGTTTGTTTAGAAGTAACACACTCCTTTTTTAATGAATAGTAGAAATGCTCTCTTGTTAATGTCAAGAAGAAATCTTAGAAGTCTGGTGCAGGCCCCTTACTTAGACTCAAGTACTGTCAACGGATTGAAATAACTAACAAATAACTTTCCTTAAATAGGTTTAAGACTTTAAGTTGAAATGCTATATTTCAAAGAGGAGGACATTTGTGTGTTTGGCATCAAACCTTATGCTCCTATCCGTTATTAAAAATAAAATTTTCTAAATGGGCATTTTGGTGAGTAAAGCTCAAGACCCGACTTTTAGTACCCACTTTCAGCAGCTAATACTCAACCCATCGAGTTTTAGCGCTCGCTAGTCCACTACTTGTTTTGACAAGTTTGTATGCTTGATGGTGGGACAACTGGGTGTTAAAACGGGGATTCACAGTGGGTCACTGAAACTAATTCTTGTTTAGTTTGAAAAGAAGACATGGTCTCAGGTCTTCCCTATGCAACATAAATATAAATCTAAATCTTTGTCAATATTGATAGTTTAACTGCTTGTACTGCAGGAATCCTATGCAGGATCTGTTATTTAGGGTTGGAAATGATTTTGTCTCGTCCTGCAGGATAGACAACGCGTTATCTATGAGGAGCAGAAAAAATTGGTTCAGCAACAAGCACAAACTAAGGCCCAAATGGCTCGATATGAGGATGAAATGCAGAGGAAGAGAATGCAGGCATTTTCTCTTTTTTTGTCTGGCCTATAACAATTTACGCGTCTTATTTACAGGTTTCTGAAAAGTATCTTCTTTTGTGACAGGCAGAGCATGAATATCAAAGGGCCAGAAATCAGGAACTTGTGAAAATGCAAGAAGAATCTTCCATTAGACAGGAACAAATTAGACGTAAAACTGAAGAAGAGATTCAGGCACAGAAACGTCAAACTGAGAGGGAAAAGGCAGAGATAGAACGTGAAACAATCCGTGTAAAGTCTATGGCCAAAGCAGAAGCAAGAGCACATGAAGCAAAACTTTCTGAAGATGTCAATAGGCGGATGCTGGTAGAACGAGCTAATGCTGAAAGGGAAAAATGGATCTCAGCCATAAACACAACGTTTGAGCATATTGGAGGTACTAACTAAATGAAACTATTGATTCATTGAACCTATCCGTATTTTGCAAAATTTACTATTAAACCCTTAGCCGTTCATTAGGATTGTACTATCTCATTCTTCCGGTTCTCATTCTTCCAGTTTTAAGGAGGTGGGATATGGATTGAATTGTGGTTTCCTCGTGTCTTTTCAGCATAGGAAATAATTTGGAATTTCATAAGTATTGTTAGCAGTGTGACTTTGCAAGTAGTTTCTGGCTTAACATAGTTTGTATCAACTGCATGTAGTTATATTTCTACAAGAATAATTCACCAACTTATTACGAAAATGCTTCTCCTTTTCCACAGAGCTGGTCAATGTTCCAAACATACTAATTTTTTTTTAACGGTTGGTCAATGTTAAACCCATTGTTTCTCACATGACTAGTTTATTGTCAATACCTTGACCCCTATCTAGCATAGTCAGCTTCATATTTCTTTAAAAGCCTGATTGGCATTTGATATCAATCACATCATATGTATGCTTTGACAGAACTGAATGATGCGGTTAGATTTTGTTACATGATTGAACTCGAGTCTATCGCGTTCAGTTTCTAAATTTTATTTAGTTGCATCTGACGTGTTGACTAATTTGGTTGGTAATGCTCGACACAATATGTATAACATGACATATACTAATAATTGTATTAGAGGCTTCATCATAGTCCTCAGCCATACATCCAGGCCACCACCTTATAACTCTTTCTGGTATTCTTATTTGAGTAAGATAAGTCCTTCAAGATATCCCAAGGAGTGCCAAGAGTGTTGTCATTCTGAATTCTGTTTGCAACAATTGTTTTCACCTTATTCTTCATCTAGCGTTATAAATGGTCTGCCTTTGGCTTCATTTGGTTCAATCATATTTATTGGGAGTTCTGAAGACCTTCACAAAATCTTCATTTTGCATAATATGGGAATTGACAGTATATTATATGATATTTGTTCATGCTTCATATTACAACTTCTGCATGGTAGTCATTTTCTATTATCACAGGCACATTTACAACCTCAGTCGCAAACTGAGACAGTTCTATAGAACTGTTGGCTCAAGTCATCAAAACATCTGGTAAATGGCTAAACCGCTGCTTGGCCCCTGGACCCACCTATCAATTTTTAAGCAGCACAAACTTTATGTTTTCTTAATGCTTTCTGGTTCCATACATGCTGTTCCGTAGATGTCAGAAATAACATACCTTTATTGATTAACTGTAAACCCTCAAATTGACAAGTAACAATAATCCTTTTATTACTTATTATCTCTACAGGTGGTCTGCGAGCTGTGCTGACTGATCAGAATAAGTTGGTAGTAGCTGTTGGTGGTGTTACTGCAGTAGCTGCTGGGATTTACACAACAAGGTATCCAATACCCACACTTCTCAGATTTCCTTAACATGGTATATTTTGTGTTTCCATTTTCCAAACTAAAATGATAGGATATGTAGGTTGCTTTCCTTCTCTGGTTTTCTTAGTATTTATGTTTGACATCTGTATTGAATTATGCTTCCTGTGTAGTTATGTTTTTTAGTCTAAAATATTAGATTGCCCCAAAAAGTTTCACCTCTTTACTGCATTGGCCTAAAAAGTGACGTCGGCGATACTTTGACCTAAAAAGTGATAAATTGGCGACACATAGGCCTTTCCGAATGGCAGAGGTAATATGTAAGTGAAAAAATCAAGAAACTTTTTCATATATACCCCTCAACTCTCCCATAATTTTAGTTATACCCTCAAGTTCTAAAATTTATAAGAAACTCCTTTCTCTCCCTTCCTTCATCCTACCTATCATCTCCTCTATTCTTTTCTTCTCCCGATCTTCAACCTTCCACTCTCTCCCACTCTCTCTCCCTCTCCTTTCCCGTATCCGCACTCTTAAGGATGTTGTGTTTTTGATGATTGGAGGGTGAAGAGAGAGTGGACGGAGCAAGGAGGGAGAGGGAGCAGGAGAGAGGAAGAGGAGAAGGAGACGGTAGAACGTTTGATGTTAGGAATTGGGAGTGGGTGGAGCACGGAGGAAGAGGGAGTGGGAGAGAAGAAGAGGAGAAGAAGGGAGAGAGAGTGGAGGAGGGAAGGGGAGGTTGGGAATTGGAAAGATAAGAGAACGGAGGAGATGATGGAAAGGGGAAGGTGATAGCGAGGATATGGAAAGGAGGTAGAAGGAGAGGGAGGGAGGAGGGATGGTATTTTAGCCATAAATGTAGAAATAAAATCATAGAAGACACAATGTTACTTGCTGCCTGGCATTATGACTGTTGTTACTTAGCATTACAAAACAAAAGTTTTATTTTTTATTTTTTTGCTATTGTAGAAGAAAATATAGGTTGCTTTTCATGTACTACATGACAAATCTTTACAGAGTGCATTTATGGTGGGTACTTGTTAATCTGAGCTGGATCCTACTTCGGAATCGCAGTTAGGAATTTAAGGCAGCAAAGAAATCTTTTGATGTTGGAACCCCAGTTGGGAATTCAAGGCAACAAAGAAAATTTTTAACTTGATGATTAAGTGAATTTTCGATTTGAGCTTTTGACTATCCGAGCCAAGATATTTGCATAGCTATGCCAATTTCCATTAAGAATCAAATAAGAACGGGCAAGAATTCCTTTCTCACGTCCTTTAGCAATTTGCACATGATCAGATAATCTTATTATAGAGTACGTGTGGAAGAAGTAGATAATTTAATTAGAACTAAGTGCACTACACTGACATTAAGTTATAGCCTTGATCCTTAAGGGTTCATATGCAGATCCAAGGAGGAGCTAGATGTATTTGTATGATTCATACCCTACATAATATGCTATCATGTGTGAAATCCAAACATGGAATTAAATGCGGATCAGGTTATCAGGCAATCATGTTTGCATTGCCAATTCTGGTTGCTTCATGAAAGTAAAAAATGGCTGCACATTTACTTGATATGTGTTGATATGGAGCAACTATATCAACTTGTGTATTTGATAATTGATATTGTATGGTTAATATTTATTTAATGTTTTGCAATAATATTTGTGATTCATTTTTTTGGTTCATGTTTTGGTCTGAATTATGGGAAGACAACTATGTTTGTATTAGCATCCAAACTTTGCTTCTTCATAAATGGTTTGTCATAATTGCCAGATTATTATATTTCTAAGGGCATAATGATCATACCATTACTTTTCAGGAATAGTTGAGACGTGTTACAAAAGATCGAAGACAACTATGTTTTTATTAGCATCCAAACTTTGCTTCTTCATAAATTGCTTTGTCATAATTGCCAGATTATTATATTTCTAAGGGCATAATGATCATATCATTACTTTTCAGGAATAGTTGAGATGTGTTACAAAAGATCTTTTATCTGAAAGGGGCTCTTCTGTCGTTTTGAAGAATATAGGAACTATGCTGGCTTTATCAGTTTGGTAATAAAAAGAAGTTTCAGCTGAAATAGCGACTCTTGACATTTCGGCGACTCTGTGTTTAGACTAAAAATCAGGGGCTGTTCTGTTAATGTTTTGTAGATTGACTACTCATCATCATTATCTATCATCATTATCTATGATTCCTTTTTCTTCATCATTTTTTGTTTATCTTCGTTTGCCTTTAAACCATTCTTCACTTACAGACTGCCAATAGGTTTTTATAGCATGTACATGATATCTTTCATTTAAAACAAGGCTTTATACCTGTGCATTTCTTGTAAATTTTTGGAAATTTGGATAGAATTTTCTGATTGTTACAATTGTGAAATTTTCCTCGTACAGAGAGGGTGCTCGGGTTGTTTGGGGGTACGTTGACCGGATATTAGGCCAGCCATCCCTGATCAGAGAGTCGTCCATTGGAAAATACCCTTGGTCGGGTCTTTTCTCACGTCGTGCAATATCAATGTTATCAAAAAATAAAACAATTAGTGAAAAGGGCAATGCAAGAGAGAATAGAAATGGTTTTGGTGATGTGGTCCTTCACCCTTCACTTCAGAAGAGAATCAAACAGCTTGCCAGTGCGACTGCTAATACTAAAGCCCATCAGGCACCATTTCGTAACATGCTCTTCTATGGCCCTCCTGGGACCGGCAAAACTATGGCTGCCAGAGAACTTGCTAATAAATCTGTATGTATGATTATGAAGCACATAAAAACTGAAAGTAGCTGGAGTATTTTATTTCAGTTGGAAAAACTGACTGTGTTTGTTGTGTGATCCAACAGGGCCTAGATTATGCACTGATGACAGGTGGAGATGTCGCGCCACTGGGATCACAGGCAGTTACAAAAATACATCAACTGTTTGACTGGGCTAAAAAATCAAATCGAGGTTTGCTGCTCTTTATTGATGAAGCAGATGCATTTTTGTGCGAGTAAGCAATTTCTTCTCACTTCCAGGGTTTAATTTTCTTTTTAAGAATATTCAGTATTGAAGAAATCCATTCTTGATGGATTATTCTATAACTCTCTGTTGCCTTTCGTCCTTCACGATGTTACTCGAGTTAAATGAAGCCCCTCCCCATATTAGGGTTTGTTTGCCATCATTGCATTCACATAAAAAATTACTTATGGTTGTCTGACAGTATTGACTCTCATTTTCCTCACATTTCCCTTGCAGGCGTAACAAGACATACATGAGTGAAGCCCAACGAAGTGCTCTCAATGCTCTCCTTTTCCGAACTGGTGACCAATCCAAGGATATAGTTCTTGCCCTCGCTACCAATCGGCCTGGTGACCTAGACTCAGCTGTTGCAGATCGTATTGACGAGGCACTTGAATTTCCACTCCCTGGTGAGGACGAGCGGTTCAAAATGCTCAAACTCTATCTTGACAAATACATCGCAAAGGCTGGAGAAAATAAATCTGGTGGTTGGTTAAGAAACTTGTTCAGACGTCAGCAACAAAGAATAGAGATAAAAAACATTTCTGATGATTTAATCAGAGAGGCTGCAGCTAAGACCAATGGGTTTTCTGGCAGAGAGATAGCCAAGCTGATGGCCAGCGTCCAAGCTGCTGTCTACGGTAGCAAAGAGTGTGAACTTAACCCAGATTTGTTTCGTGAGGTGGTGGATTATAAAGTTGCAGAGCATCAGCAGAGGAGAAAGCTTGCTGCTGCAGAGGGAAGTGCTTGATTATTAGTTTACAGTCTCAGACATCAAGTTAATAATCGTTACAGAGAAGCAGGCAAGTATCTGTCGTCATTTAAGTTATCATCCGCCATTGATTAATGTTTTCTTTGGGCCGCTTTGCGGGATTTTGGTGAAAAAGGTATTATCAGTGTACCATTTGGTACAGTAATCTACGCTCTTCTCCGTGGGCTAATTTAATCAGGCCACAGTAACCAATGCGCTAATCTCGCACTTTTGTATTGTTTATTACCAAAATGACGATGATGGGTTTTGTTGATCGCATATTTGAATTTGAATTGGACGGAGAATACAGTGATTGAGTTTAATGGCTACCTGGAAAGTTTTGCTCGTATTGTTTCCCATGCTGTATGTGTAACTCATCAGGATGTGAGGTATGCGTATACCTCTGATTCTTGCATGCAATCGAAGCCCTCTTATGCTTAATTAATAGATTTTATACATGGAAGAGGCCAACATATGCGGCTGCTAATACTTTTAACATTGGGGTATTTTCTGACGAGATTTGGATTATCAAGTTATTTTTTTTTAATTCAGCTGTTTAATGTTCTCGCTCGCGAGTCAATGATAGAAAGAACCAAGGCATCTCACTAGGTCAAACCAACTGAGAGAGGCATTTTGCATGATTGATATCGTTGCCTAGCGCCTAAATTAGTATAGTACATTTTTAGCTCTTTCCTATCTTATGTTCAACTTACATCTTAATTTTTGAACCCGTTTCCATCTCATCTGTAGAGGGGGTTATGTACTTATGTTAAGACCTACATATGTTAATATTATTTTTTATTAAATAATATTTAAAGGAAAGAAAAGAAAGAAAGAAAAGTAAGTAAACAAATAAACGAAATATTTTTTTTTCCCATAGTACACTTTTAGCTCTTTCATATCTCACGTTCGACTTACATCTTACTATTTCATACCTGTCTCCATCTCGTCTGTAGAGTGGGTCACGTTACACTGTCATATGTTAATACTATTTTTTATTAAATAATATTTAAAGGTCTTCCTTACACGTGAAAAATATTGGTCAAAACGGGGGGAAAACTTTCCTTTTTCTTCCAAAACTTATTTAAAATTTTATATTTTTTAAACAATATATTGGTCGTCCCTTCTGTAACCTGAGTCAGAAAGACGCATCTCTCCTACAAGTTCCAACTGAAGATTTTTGTTTAATCTGATGATTGGTCTTATTACAGATAAGTTATCAGTATATCCACCTCAGACTACAAAAGTCAAACTTTGCTGTCCCCATGCTCCAACCAACTTGGCATATTAATATCCTCCGACTCATACTCTTATAAAGACACAGACTCTTTAAACATCTTCCAACTTCATCGTGGTCTCTGAAAGAGCAAAGAGAATCACATGGCTCTCTCTCCCTTCCTCTTCATGATCACAGCATTCCTCCCCTTGTTGCAATTAGCATCATCAACAAAGCTCGGCAACTTCACTGACCTCAACTATCTATTAGATTTCAAATCTCAAATGACCGATCCTTTGCGCATTCTGGATTCAAACTGGACAACCGACACCTCATACTGCACTTGGATCGGTGTCAGCTGCAGCCGACGACATCCCCAGAGAGTTTCATCGCTCAATCTCTACAACTTCTCATTACAAGGAACCATCCATCCTTCTATCGGCAATCTCTCATTCTTATCTTTCCTTGACCTCAGCGCCAACTCTCTCTTTGGTATAATTCCTGAATCTTTAGCCCAACTTACCCGACTTAAGTTTCTTGCCTTAGAACAAAATTCGCTAATGGGGTCTATTCCTATCGGCATTTTCAATGTGTCTTCGTTAGTTACTGTCTCCTTTAGATCTAATAATCTGTCAGGTTCTCTCCCTTATAATCATAGCTTTATGCTCCCCAGGCTAAAATTTTTCTCTGTATCAGCAAATTTGTTGACAGGTAAAACACCTGTCAGCTTTGCTCGCTGTCAGAACCTGCAGACACTGTCACTGTCTAATAATTCTTTTACTGGAATTATACCAACTGAGCTTGGCCAATTATCAAAGTTGACAGGTTTATCTCTCTCTGGAAACCAACTTATTGGAAAAATTCCAATCTCTCTTGGCAATCTGACTGAGCTTTTAACATTAGACCTGAATTTTAACAAGCTTGAAGGAAAAATTCCTGGAGAACTGGCGGGCTTATTGAACCTGCAATTTCTAAACCTGGCAAGAAACAAGCTGACAGGTTCAATACCGCTAGCTCTCTTGAATGTTTCATCTCTTAGTATCCTCTCTCTTTCTGCCAATAATCTCACTGGATCCGTGCCTGCTTCTATTGGGTATTATCTGCCGCTACTTAAAACTTTGTTTTTGGGCCAGAATCAATTATCTGGAGGGCTTCCATTCATAAATTCTCTTTCCAATTGCAAGAGTTTAGTGTCTGTTTCATTAGTGAACAATGAGCTGGATGGTGTTCTTCCAGATTCAGTAGGAAATCTCTCAGCGACTCTTCAGAATTTTAACTTGGCAGACAACCATATTAGAGGAAATATTCCTGCAGCATTTGGGAATCTGAGCAGTCTCCTCCTTCTTTCTCTAGCAAGAAATGAGCTGAATGGAGAAATACCCATTGGTCTTATGAGATCAAAGACACTTCAGGTATTGCACTTGGTCGATAACAAAATAAACGGATCAATTCCATCTGAGCTCGGTTTATTAACAAGCTTGAATACCCTAAATCTTCAACAAAATGCACTCTCTGGACCAATACCGAGCACATTGGCAAATATGAGGGGCTTACAGTCTTTGTTATTATCTGAAAATATGTTATCATCAAGAATTCCCAAGAGCTTGGGAAACCTGAGAGGCCTTATTGCTTTGGATCTTTCAAGAAATTTGCTAGATGGCTTGATTCCTGCAGAATTTGGGAATTTGGGGGCTTTAAACGCACTGGATTTGTCGAAGAATCAGCTCACAGGTACAATTCCAAGTAATTTAGGGGGCATGCAGATGGTTAGCTCTCTAGATCTTTCTAATAACTCATTAGATGGTCAGATTCCTCAATCTTTGGGTAAACTGCTCAATATTGAGTATATGAATCTTTCGTATAATTTCCTATCCGGTGTCATACCCAAAACCTTTGGAACTCCTCGTTATCTAAGTGTTTTAGACCTCTCTTTCAACAAATTGGAAGGTCAAATTCCACAAGGTAGAGTGTTCTCAAACTCAAGCACTGCAATTTTAAGAGGAAACGAGGCACTTTGTGGAAAATCTGAATTGAATTTTCCACCTTGTGCAAAAGCTGGTACTACTGGTGCAGGGAAAAAACATTTCTTGAAATATATCATTCCAGCAATTGCTGCTGCTTTGATTCTACTTGCTTTCATCTTTCTCATACTTAGAAGGTATCTAATGGGTCAAGCCAAGATTCCTCCTCAAAGGAACACATTGTTTGCAAATAACTATAGAATGATTTCATATCACGAGCTGGTTCGTGCCACAAATAATTTCAGCAATGCCAACTTATTAGGAACCGGGAGCTTTGGTTCGGTTTTCAAAGCAAGCTTAGATGATGGTTTGGTAACTGCGGTAAAAGTATTGAGTTTAGATGTTGAAGGGGCATCAAAGAGCTTCGACGTAGAATGTAGCGCTTTGAGCATGCTTCGTCATAGAAATCTTGTGAAAATTATAAGCACATGTTCTAACTTGGATTTCAAGGCTTTGATCCTCCAATTTATGTCAAATGGAAGTCTTGAGCAATGGTTGCACTCTCATTATCACAAATTGAGCGTACTCCAAAGGGTGGACATAATGGTGGATGTTTCGTTGGCATTGGAGTATCTTCATCATCATCATCATTATGTTGTTGTTCATTCTGATATAAAGCCAAGCAATGTGTTGTTGGATGAGAACATGACTGCATACGTGAGTGATTTTGGGATTGCTAAGCTACTAATCTCTGGTGGCAAGTCTATAGTATCAGCCAGCACATCGGGGACCATTGGCTATATTGCTCCAGGTAAGGAAATAGTTTAGGCTTACTTGCGGTTTAATGCCCAAAGTTCCACTAGTTTTAAACTTCTTTACCTGTAAGTTTATATTTGTCCAGATAAAACCCGAAATTTTCACACCTTTCATTATGTCACTGTTAAATTTGCCTAAAAATCAATTTCTTACTAGTTCTCCTTTCACTTGGGGATTTTTCTTTCAAAATTTTCCTGTGAAATACTGTTAAATTGTTCTTGTTGTGCTACAGTTCAATGCTAAATTTCAGTGTTGTTTAAGTGGAGAAATGAATATTTGCTTTCAGTATAGACTTAAAAGGTTCAACCAAATATTTTCGCCTGATGCCTGTTAAAGTACAATAACCAATAAGTTAAGTTTACATTGATTAAAACCTGATTATGAGCGTTCCTTGGCTACTATTCTCTTCTACAGAATATGGAAGCTCAGGAAATGTAACAAGAAGGAGCGACGTCTATAGTTTCGGTATTCTTCTGCTCGAAACATTCACCGGAAAAAAACCAACTGATGTAATGTTCAGTGGAGAATCAAGCCTAAGGCAGTGGGTAATTAGTGCATATCCTGCAAAAATACTGGAGATTGTTGATTTCAATCTCTTGAGAGATGATTCTGTCGATATGCAACAATCTGAATACTTGAGTATTGTTCGTCAATGCTTGACTTCAATTATAGAGCTGGGATTGTCGTGTTCAAGAGATTTGCCTAATGAAAGGCTTTTGACGACAGATGTTGTTCCACGATTGCAGAAGATAAAAGAGGAATACTTGTCAAAGTTACGGAGTAGAGTGTGTGAACATGACCAAAGCACGTGAACAACCACTGCAATTTTTTCGTTGTGTGGGGGCCACAAGGATTCACGAGATCAGGTTACATTTATCACCAAACGCGTTTTCAATTAGGAACGTGTGCGTGGGGACCATGCTATAAATAATGATGTGATTCCTAGGGTTTCGGTGGATTTTGGAGAAAAAGTACAAGAGGGTTGGTTTTTTTTGTGACGGCTGCAGCAGGTGCAAAGGAGCAGAGGCAGGGTACAAGAAAACAGTGTGGCGGCTGCAGCAAAGAGAAAGAGGTCTTAGGGCTTCGTGAAGAGAGTTTTGTGCAGTCTATTGTGCTGATTTTGAGAGAGATATTTGTGCGAGGGGTTTGAGAGATTGTGTGAGGGTTTAGATTGAGTGATTGTAAACCCTAGTTGTATTCTCTCCCTCTCTAATAGTAGATCTCCCCCTCCTTGCCCCGTGGACGTAGGCAGTTTGCCGAACCACGTAAAAATTGGTTTGTTTGAGTTTGTGACCATTGTAATAGTTTTTAGGATCCCTCGACGCGCAGTCCTAGAGCTGACGAGAGGAAGAGCTAATATCCCACTTTGATGGGATATTAGGCTTCGGATTCTTGTTCCCTTTGAGAAACAAGAATTCTTATCGATCTTTCTCTCTTATTGTGCACCAAAAACTCTGCCGAAATTTCCGCTGCGCACAACAAGTGGTATCAGAGCTCGGGCTACGCTTGGGCTATTTGGAGGAGTAGATCAATTTGGAGGCTTGTCTAGGGCTTCAATTCGTTTGGTGATAAATGTGTGATCTTTTGGTAAAGACTCTATCTTTTCAGTTGTGGATCTATTCTTCATTCGTTGGTGCGTAAGATGTCGGGGAAAGAAGGTGCTTCGGGTGTCGAGGGTGGTGCTTCTGGCGCGAAGACCATTCAGAGTTTGAATATCCACTCTATGAAGATAGATGTGGAGAAATTTAACGGCACAAACAATTTTGGATTATAGAGATGCGAGGTTTTGGATGCGCTGAACGCGCAGAATTTGGAGGATACATTGGAGTTAGATGGCAAGCCAGATGAGATTAAAGAGAAGGTTTGGAAGAAGATGAATCGAACGGCGTGTGGTGTGATTAGGTCTTGTTTGACTCAAGATCTAAAATATGATGTGATGAATGAGACTTCTGCAAAGAAGATTTGGGAGATTCTCGAAAGCAAGTATCTGACAAAGAGTGTTGAGAACCGCTTGCATTTGAAGAGGAGACTTTATCGTTTCCAGTTGAAGAAGGGAACCTCCATTAGAGATCACATGAACCACTACACGAAGCTTCTTGCGGATTTAGCGAACGTGGATGTTATAATTGAAGATGAGGACAAGGCATTGTTGCTATTGAGTTCCTTGCCCGACGAGGAATATGAGACCTTCGTCCTTACTCTTATTAATGGAAAGGCATCCCTTTCGTATAGTGAGGTCACCGCTGCACTTGTGAATTATCAGCTTCGAAAGAAGGATAAGGAGGCTTCAGTTGAGCCGGTAGCGGAGGCGTTGGTCGCAAGAGGAAAGGGTCCAAACCGAAAGAATTAGAAGTCACAGTCTAGAGTAGGAAAAGATCAGTGTGCTTGGTGCAAGGAGACTGGTCATTGGAAGAAAGACTGCCCAAAGCTCGACGAATGGATGAAGAATAAGCAGAAGGGAAAAGGGAAGCAGCCATCATCAGAAGCAAATATCGTATCAGATGGTAATAATTCCGACTCTTCTATTTATTCGCTTTCTATCAGTCCTACAAATAGCTATTCGGAGGAATCTGAATGGATGTTGGATAGTGGTGCGACCTATCATTTGTGTTCTAGAAGGAAATGATTCTCCAGTTTTGAGAAGATGGTGGATAGTGGTGTGGTATACATGGCTGATAACTGTGCATGTCAGATCCTTGGGATAGGAAGAATTCGCATAAAAATATTTGACGGGACTGTTAGGGAGCTAAATGATGTGAGATATGTTCCTTCTTTGAGGAAGAACTTGATCTCAATTAGAGCTTTGGTTGGAGAGGGTCTGAAGGTTCGTGTTGAGGACATGGTTCTTGAGATCGTGGAAGACTCTCGGATTGTGATGAAGGGCGTCAGGAGGAATAACCTGTATTACTTGACTGGAGGTATAGTGGCAGGTGGAGAGCTGACGACTTCTGTTGATTCGACTAGACTGCGGTATTTGGGGCTTGGCCATTCCAGTATTGATTACTCGCATAGATTGAAAGAGGGTGCGAAGACCTGCAGTTTGAAGTCCAGTGAACATGTTGATGTGAGCAAGAAGACCGAGGTGAAGTGTGGCACCTCTATTCACCGTGCTAAGGGTCGTTCTGGAGGAGTTCACGTGGATGTTTGGGGGCCTTCCAAGGAGGCATCATTGGGAGGTAATAGGCGTTTGGTTTTCTTTGTTGGTGGCTGTTCTAAGCGTGTTTGGGTTGCAACCAAATCCCCTTTGGAGAAAGTCCTAGTAGTTTCCAACAGATTGAAGAAGTGTGTGATAGACAGAAAGGTGAAGGTACTCCATTCTGGTGGGAGGTACAAGATGGACCTATTTCTGTATTGGAGCCGAGCTCACGGCATTTCGAGACACTTCGTTGGAAAGGAAATCTTGGGACAACTAAATAGAGTGACAAATTTGGAGAACCGTGCCTTGATGGAGGAGGAGCGGTGTTTGTGGTCGAGCAATGGTTTGCAGAAGAGGTTCTGGACTGAGGCTTCGACATATTTGGGTCATCCTATTATAGAGTTGTCAACTGCTGTGATTGGAGGTAAAACTTCATTAGAAGATAGGTCTGGTAGTGTCACTTTGGTTGAGGCTTCGATGAGGGAGCTAATTGACTCTCAGCAGGTGGAGAGTTATGGACAGACCTTAGAGGTATCACAGCGGGTGGAGACTGATGCTACTCCACATTAGGTGAGAATTTTTTCATATACTCCAGTTCATTCTGCATTGGTTGGGATTCCAGCTGAGGTGACACAGCGTGGGAGTCATTTGGATTCAGATGCGGATGATGAGTTGGGTTTTGATTCGAGTGCAGCTGATAAATGTAGTTTGGATATGGTCATTGGTTCACCTCAGGTGGAGGTGTTTGAGGCCATTGGAGGTGCTATCAGCCGCAGAGTTGATGATATTGGAGAAGGGTTGCGAACTCTTCTAGTTGATTGAGGTCGTTCGCGACCATTTGGATGAACTACGTTCGGCTTGATTCCTTGGGCAAGAGGATACGTAGGCAGTCTTTATGATGCAGCCGGTTTTGGATTTTGATGGGGGTGAGATCGATTTGGTGAGTTGATACCGACATTTGGAGAGTGTTCGCATTCTCATTTGTGCTCTCGACTTGTTATGGATTGAGTCCGTTGTCGTGAATTGTTTCACTTCGTCATAGACACAACAAGTGAGACATTTGTTTGGTTGGTGTCGGCTCAGTTTTGGGAAAACTTCGCCGAGGTGGAAAATTGTGAACATGACCAAAACACGTGAACAACCACTACAATTTTTTCGTTGTGTGGGGGCCACAAGGATTCACGAGATCAGGTTACATTTATCACCAAACGCGTTTTCAATTAGGAACGTGTGCGTGGGGACCATGCTATAAATAATGATGTGATTCCTAGGGTTTCGGTGGCTTTTGGAGAAAAAGTACAAGAGGGTTGGTTTTTCTTGTGACGGCTGCAGCAGGTGCAAAGGAGCAGAGGCAGGGTACAAGAAAACAGTGTGGCGGCTGCAGCAAAGAGAAAGAGGTCTTAGGGCTTCGTGAAGAGAGTTTTGTGCAGTCTATTGTGCTGATTTTGAGAGAGATATTTGTGCGAGGGGTTTGAGAGATTGTGTGAGGGTTTACATTGAGTGATTGTAAACCCTAGTTGTATTCTCTCACTCTCTAATAGTAGATCTCCCCCTCCTTGCCCCGTGGACGTAGGCAGTTTGCCGAACCACGTAAAAATTGGTTTGTTTGAGTTTGTGGCCATTGTAAGTTTTTAGGATCCCTCGACGCGCAGTCCTAGAGCTGACGAGAGGAAGAGCTAATATCCCACTTTGATGGGATATTAGGCTTCAGATTCTTGTTCCCTTTGAGAAACAAGAATTCTTATCGATCTTTCTCTCTTATTGTGCACCAGAAACTCTGCCGAAATTTCCGCTGCGCACAACAGAGTGAACTAGGATGACATTATTGGAGATGTTACTAAAATTTGTTTATTTGGTTCCTAAGTTTATCAATCATTGCCATATAGAATTTTTCAATAAATTGGCGTGAACTCTTCTGCCTTCACATGCAAAAATCTAGCGTTTCTGTTTGTAAATTATGCTCAAGATTTCAACGTTACGAAATGAACGCCAGATATTCATTGCATTTAACGGCCAATGATTAATCTACAGCGCTTTCTATGAGTCTCACCTGCTGAAAGCTGTGGTCTAAAGTCTAAAACTACTGCTCTTTGGATCAAACCTTGACTAGATATCCATTACTGAAACCATTTATTCTTTGTGGGCTGTACCGCTTGAATTTGTTCTTCATACAATGCTCATAAATATTTGAACTTGGTGGAGTATAACTAGATTCATTGACTTGTTCTTGAGGAAAAATTAATTATTGTCAAAAGTAGACACCATTCTTGAAGTCCTAAAGTCAAAATGGGTCTGACCTCAGATCTGTCCACACTCTATAGTCTGATGTTATAAGTGAGCTTTGATCCTAGACCCGTGATGTTATATATTTATCATTACTAGTTGGATTGCACGTGCAATGCACGTGACAAAATATTTAATATTATTTTAGATTACAATTTTATTTAGGGAAAGATTTGGTATAAATTTATTGTAGTAAACAATATAGTCAACATATGAACAAAAGCTAAAAATTCACAACGTTTGAACAATAAAATTATGTTTAGGGATCAATTAGGTGATAGTACAGTGGTTATATCTACAAGGTGATTGATCAATCAAAGACTATCACAAGAATATTCCTAAAAGTAATGTTTGATGATGTGGATGTAAATCCAAGCTTATGATGTTAGAGCTTTGCTAAGACTTCGTACTACCTAATGTATGAGTACATATATTCACCCATAAAAATTTGACAATCTCATAAAAAATCCATAAAAGTAATGTTTAATGATGTGGATGTAAATCTAATCTTACGACGTTAGAGCCTTGCTAAGTCTTTGCACTACCTAATGTATGAGTACATATATTCACCCATGAAAATTTGACAATCCCATAATGTTATAAGAATTTTATAAGAATTTTATAATACAATGGTAAGCATACAAATGCTATAAGAATTTTATTCTCATGACATGTGAATGGAAAAACAATACTAATCTCAGTCGCAGTATCCTACCTTTTATAAATTTATCGCTCCCCTATACTCTTATCTATATTTGAGTAACTTAGTTAATCTCAAGCCTCTTAGTCATCTTTCTTTGGATATGGATTCAAAAAGAGACATGAATAAAGAAAAAGAACCCAAAAAATTTTGATGCCTTATTCCTTTTTACTTCAGCCTCTCCAGTCTTCACAATGATGATCTTGTCTACATTCTCATCTAGCCCAATTCCCAAACGCACTCCTCGTCTTACCTTGTACACAGGTCATAATTCACTCCTAAACACACTTCATGCCTTATTGTTTTGCAGAAGGCCCAAGTAATAGCCTACATAAATAGACACAGAAACAAAAAAAAAAGTTGATAGAAGATGAAAAATAGAGAGAACTCAGTTTACTCAAACTTCCTCCTCAGTTATAATGGGCTTGCTTCATCCCCATGGACTTTATCATTATTTACTCTCATGAATACTGAAGAGAATCAGATGAGATTATAAGCCATAAGTGTTTTTCAATTGTATCATTTTTATGTTAGAATAATCAATTGAAGCTTAATCAATGTCTAGGAGGGGGTGTATATGAGAAAGTGCTAAATCAATGTCCTGTAACTTGTTCTTAGTGGGTATAAAAAGTTTATTAAGTTAAGCTGTCAGCAATAAGTAATTTCTATCGTTAGAGCAATGTAACAACTGCTTAAAAGCTGGCTTTGTTACCAAGTTTAATACATTGGTTTAAAGAATGTGGAAGTCCATCTTTGATATTATGTTCTATATCATCACCCTCATACAGTATCCAGTTTACTGGAGTCAGTCTCTAAGTATCAGGTTATAACATAGTAATATGATATTTGCACATGCTAGTACAATTTATTTTCAAAATCTACTTGCCACAGGCTGCTTACAGTTTCTCCCTAATAAGGCAAAGTATTTTCAGTCTCTTCAATTTTCATCATGTGTGAAGAGGTACAAATGCTATGAAAATCATATGCTACTGTAAAAGCAATGTTACACTAATGTGTTCATATTTATCAGTACCTGATTTGCAACAAGCTTTTGAACAACAACTTCTGTTAGTGAACTGTTGTGAGATCTAACCACAAATATAATATGAACCTCCCCAGCTTCAGCATCAGGAAATCTGACATAGAAAAGGAACCAGAAAATAATATTTTAGAATCATGGCAGACTATAGAATGACACGTCATATAGGCAACAAATGTTGCAACATTAGTAAGTTAACTAAGATTGAAGTTGGGTATTTTTTCCAACTTACGAACGTTTCAGAATATTAGCAAGAAAAAAATAGCTCCATAACTTAATGTTCATGAATACTAATTTCTCCCTTGCATAACCAGACATCAAATGCTGTATATGAGAAACTATCTGATATTGTTTTTCCCCAAAGACATCAAAGGTAGTGAATTTTACTACAACTGCTAGTTGCCAGCACGTAGAAATATGCAATAGCAGCCACACGCTACAGGTATAGAAACAGTAACAATAGTAGGCAACACATGCCCCAACGTTTTGGTATAAGTTATGAGCTTGAACCGCAAAATATTTTCCGTATTTGCTCCCTTATCTGCTCTCAAACTATGTTTCATCTATCTATTATTTTAATATATAACTGCTCCTTGTGGAATCATGTCCCAGTTCAATTTAGCAGGCTGAAGGGTTATAAATGTCTGTATCGTATTAAGATATAAAGACAAACTAATATGTTAAACCATAGTAATTTGATGAGCAAAATAATTAGACGAGCAAAATATCAGAAGATAACGATAATATAAAAGAAGTATGGACACAATAGATCCATAGTAATTTGATGAGCAAAATAGTTTTGTTGGCTTAATATGAGAGTGAGGGGATGGTATGAAGCAAAAAAAGTCTTGAGAAAATTCTTCCAATTCAAAAAAAGAAAACACAACTAATCTATTGTAATATAAACTGAGAAAAGACAAGCTTTCTAATGTGATAGAAGGATACAACTAAGCAAGCTATCAGACATAGCTCTTGGGTGCAAGCATTGAATTCTTTAACAACCATTTCTAGAAGTTCCGAAATAAAGAAAAAAATACTAACTGGAATCAGAAACTTGGCTAGTTTTGCTAAGTTGACCAATCAAAATTTCTTTTCGAGATACACCAAATAAGAAAATTAACCTCATGATCAAGTCCTATTTACTTGGTTATATTAAACCAAGCCATTGTAAATCAGTCAAATCCAACACTTAAAATTTCTTTTTTCTTCAAATAAATATAAGTATCATCTACAATTTTGACTCATCCACCTGACAAGTTAAAAACAAATTAGCTCTTTCCAGCCTCTTCTATTAGTCATAATAATAGAATCTGAGCAATCAGCTAGCCCATTTAGACTCCTCAATCATTATCTAACCAACTTGCAGTGAACTACAGCAACAAACTGAGGTCATTGAGAGAGAAACTTCATCCTCTTGTTAAAACATCAATATCCTCAGTTTCTCTATTCCAGCTTTTTCTACATAATTCAATATATATCATCTTGTATAATACGAAAACAACATTGGAGGAGAAAATCGTGTTTTTTGATATCAAAAGTAGGAACATTCTCTACAGATAACGTAGCACGGTCTTATAACTAATTCGTAAAACTATCACTATCCTGAAAGAAATTGATCAGTCTTTTTCCAGTCCAGATCATACAATTAAAACCACTATATATCTACAGTAATCGATGGAAAATGGAACTATTTCATTCTCATCCAGTCCAGTACCAAAAATTAAAAAAAAAACAAGTCTATCTCCTTAAGAAATAAAGAGATCATAAACAAAGCCTACTGTAATATTCTTCAAGCATTAAACAGTATAATAATGTATAGATCGATAACAAATTGATACTCTACAAGCATTAAACTGTTAGTTTCTCTATGTTCATAAGTTGATAAAAAATCACATTTTTCATCTACAAGTTAATTCCAATCTATAAAGTGCAAGAAGCAAGTGAAAATGTCCAAAAATCAAACCATAAACTAATAGTCAAAATTAAACAAGAATGCAACAAAAGCTCTGATACTCCATGCTCTTGAACTGTTTTAGGTACATAGTTTACAGAACTTACATGTTAGTACCCATAATTTTCATAAAAACGAACCAACAACAGAAAACAAGCAATCAGAGCCAACTTGAAAAGGTCTAGTAAAATCACACCCCGCCCTCCAAATCCTCACCTTCACGATATTTACAAGCTGACACTTGAAGATCTTTTCAGATCCCGCATCCACTAAATTCTATACATATTGCGAGTTCACATTACTTACGTTGCTAAAGTAAGAATGACTTTTTCCGCAAACTAACTCAGTGCCATTCAAGACACTTTATATAATCTGTTCATATCCAATACAAATCAAGTAAACACATATTCAAACCACAATAAATTTCCCCAAAAGATCACAATTTTGCACTCAATCGCAAGATTTCAACAGATAATGCGCCGAAAAAAAATAAAACTTCACATAATCCCGATTTCAATTCAGGCAAAATACCTAATTTCAACTAATATGTCTCCATCCAGTAGAAATCAAACGACAAAAGAAAACAACCAAAACCACCAATTCCCAAAAGTGAAAACCAAATCACTTCAAAACCACAATGTATCTAACTCTAACACAATAAAATAAACAAATTCATAACAAAATCAAAATCAAAATTTATAAATTGATGAAGACATACCAGGAACTTTTCTCTTATAAAAAGCTTGTTCAATTTGAAGAGAAGATGGAAGAGAAGGTGTCGGGATGATTAGGATAATAATAAGCTTGAGCATCTTTGCAATTTCATAACCGCCAATTGATGAGGTAGAGAGAGTGGGAATGAGTTGCCAGAGGAAAATCGTAACCGATGGAACGGAGAAGGAAAGGAACGAATGTGTAGGGCTTTAGGGTTATCTGATTCTGTGTAACGAAAGGAGAAAAGGGTAATTTTGTTAAATTAATAAAAGATGAAGGGTATTGTGGGTAGAGAAAGTTTTTCTAGTACTCCCTCTTTTAAAGGGAGAATGATTTAGAAAGTCTGCTTTAAATTTATAAATTCGTAGCTGGTGGGATTTGAATCTAGGTTGTTCCAATGCTATTTTAATCACTCTAGCTGTTACACCAAAAATCTTAAGTTATGGTGATGGTTGAGGGTTATATTTTTGTATTCTAACACGTGACACATTGAAAGATATTTAGCCAGACACTACTGGAATTTGACAAGGACAGGGTTTAAAATTTGTCATCCCTAGGCACTCAAAAAGGGCTACTATTGTGCTACTATAAATGGTTGATGGTCCCATATCCTTAGCTAGAGATTGCCGGCTCTAGCAAGGCCTAAGATTCACAAACTGTGGAAATGTACAGATATTTTATAAGAGACATATATTTCGAATAATCCTTAAGGAAACATGTACATATAAAATTAGTCATTACCTTAGTTTTATCCATGACCAACTACGAGATACTCCGAAAATTTTGACAATGCCTGACTAAGTCCTTTATCTGAATCTCGTCGCACATTTCGTTTGCTCTCAATAATCAGAAGGCACCAGGAACAGATTGGTATTGGCCTGTAAGTATCCAAAGAAGCATGCAGTCGTGATCAAAACTTATCAGAAGACCTGCACAAATACAAATAGTTGTCACTGAAGATTAATCTCACATGTTAAAAATCAATGCACCATTAGAAACACAAGCCGTAGATACCAGATCTTTGAGAATACTCACAATTAACTCAACTGGTTAATCCAAATGATCACATACTAGATTTTTCTAATAATTTGTTCCAAGGTCAGATAGCTGAGTTACTCAGTGGATTTATTGATCTCGGCTAATTTGTTATATCCTTAATCTGGACCTCTCCTTCAGCAAGTTGGTATATCGGTCTTAATCTTTTTGGCTATGCATCTGTTACATATCCTTAGTTGAGGAATATGATTATTTTCTTTATTAAGTGGGGGAAAACTGATCTTCATGAGATAGATTAGTCTTCATAAAAGTCTTGAGTGAGGACTTGGAAATTTCAAAAGGACTGCAAATATATTCTGTTCCTTTGACATTTCTGTGCACAACAGGAACAATATATGATATCCCTCTGGTGCACGCCATCTTCAATTTTCAAAATGTCTTTATCTTAATTTCCACCACAATAACGTGCAGGTCACCTCTTAGCAAATATAACAAGGCGCTTTAAACTATTTCTCTCAGTTTTCCATGGAGCTGGAGCTACTCATGGTCATCAAACTCTTCATCCTCTTGCTACTCTCCTCTCCTTATCCTTTAGTCACATCATTGCAACACAACAACTTCACTGACCTCCAGTCTCTACTAGCCTTCAAGAACCATGTTGTTGATCCACAACACATTTTATCCATCAGCTGGACAACCAACACTCCCTTCTGCAATTGGATTGGCGTATCCTGCAGCCGCAGACACCAGCGAGTTACAGCCATCGAGCTCACAAGTTTCTCACTCTCTGGCACCATTCCTCCTCAAATCTCCAACCTCACTTTCCTCTCTCGCTTAGACCTCAGCAATCACAGCTTCTCTGGTACAATCCCAGAATCCATTTGTTATTTGTCTCGGCTCTCTCTCTTCGTTCTCAATCGTAGTCACCTCTCTGGTTCAATTCCTCCCAACTTTTTCAACATGTTGTCATTGAAATTTATCTACTTTGGCCGAAACAACCTGTTGTAGAATTGGTTTTTAGGCTCAGGTTTCAGACAGACAGGGTGGCGGTCGACCGTGGCGGTCGACCGCGTTCGTGCACAGAACTCACTATGCATCTGGATCAGTGGCGGTCGACCGCGATGGTCGATCGCAGAAGTTTCTGTTTTCACCGCGGTCGACCGTAGAAGTTTCTGGAGTTGAGACGGTCGACCATGACGGTCGACCGCGATGCCATCGCGGTCGACCGTCGCGGTCGACCGTCGCGGTCGACCGCCGAAGCGGGTTGGGTAGAGTTCTGGGTTTCAGACCCGTTTCGTTTGGGAGTTGTATAAATACCCTTAACTCGGTTTTAGGGTTTAAGGGAGAGGATTTTGAGCAGCTGAAAGAGGAGATTTGGGGCTTCTATTGTTGGAGCCATTTGGAGAGATTAAGAGGGCTTATTTGTGGGTTTTGGTAAGATTTGTAACCCTAATTTGTATTCTCCTTGATTTCCATTAGTAAAACTCCATCCTCCTTGCCCCGTGGACGTAGGCACATTGTCGAACCACGTATATCTTGTGTTCTTGCTGTGATTGGGTTGCTTGTGGCTATTGTGATCTATTTTGATTCTTGTGTGTGCTATTGTTTTTGTCGAATCGGGCTTCCGCGACGCACAACAAGTGATATCAGAGCTCCGGGTTGGATTTGGGAGTTTATTCGAAGAATTCGCTATTGGATTCTTGTTGGGAGAGTAGATCTATAATATGGTTGAAACAAGCAAGGCTAGTTCAAGTGCTACAAGTACATCGGGGTCGGCTTTGACAAAGGCGATCCAAAATTTGAGCATCAATAATACTAAAATTGACGTTCCAAAGTTCGACGGCAAGATCAACTTTAGTTTGTGGAGGTGTCAAGTAATAGACGTCTTAGATGCGCAAAATTTGGAGGAGACTATTGAGCTACAAGAGAAACCCGATGATATTGATGACAAGGTTTGGAAGAAAATGAATAGTAGAGCTTGTGGGGTGATTCGGTCATGTTTGATGCCGGATCTCATTTATGATATGATGAACGAAACGTCGGCGAAGAGATTGTGGGAAACGCTAAATGAAAAGTATTTGACGAAGAGCATTGAGAATAGGCTTCATTTGAAGAAAAAGTTCTACCAATTCAAGATGAAGAGAGGAGTTTCTATTCGGGAGCATGTTAACAACTTCACAAAGCTAATTTAGGATATGGCTAATGTGGATATTATGGTTGAGGATGAAGACAAGGCGATGTTACTATTGTGTTCGTTGCCGGATAATGAGTTTGGTATATTTGTTCTCACTATGATAAATGGACGAACTACAGTTAGCTACAAGAAGGTGACCTCGGCATTGGTAAATTATGAGCTGAGGAAGAACGACGATGAGTCCTCCGAGAAGGCATCGGGTGATGCATTAGCAGTTCGTGGCCGTAGTCCAAACCGCCAAAGATTCAACCGCTCAAAATCAAAGAATAGGGGTGACCATAAAAGTGTTGGTAGAAATCAATGTGCCTTTTGCAAAGAAGAGGGACATTGGAAGAATGAGTGTCCAAAGTTGAAGGATAGAGCCGGGCAGCAAAGGGGAAAAGCTGTACAAGCTTCAGAGGTGAATGTTGCTAAGGTTGTTGGCGACACTTCAGATTCGGATTCTTCCGATTATTCTTATCCCGCACTGCCATCAGTTTGTTATGCTAACTCTACGGAGTGGATGCTTGATTCGGGAGCTACATTTCACATTTGCCCTAAGAGGAATTGGTTTACCAACTTTGAGGAGTTGAAGAGGGGAGACGTGGTGCTCACGGGGAACGATCACGTTTGTCCTATTATTGGGATTGGCTCAGTCCGGATCAAAATACATGACGGGGTGACTAGGGAGTTGAAAGAAGTGAGGTTCGTGCCGTAGTTGACGAAGAACCTCAATTCTCTTGGGACTTTGGAGGTATCCGGCTATAGAGTGATCTTAGAGGATGCTAGTTTGAAGGTCATAAAGGGGTCCATGGTGGTGATGCGAGGTATCAGGGAAAACAACCTATACTACTTAAAGAGCAAGACAGTTACAGGGGGTCTGACTGCTTCTATCACCACAGAGAAGGATACTACCACCCTATGGCACATGAGACCTTGACACACAGGTGATAAGTTCCTACAGTCATTGGCAAAACAGGGGCTATTGAAAGGTACAAAGACCTGCAAGATGGAGCTGTGTGAGCATTGCATACTTGGAAAGAAGACTAAAGTGAAGTTCGGCACCGCTATTCACAAAACCCAAGATATATTAGATTATATTCACACGGATGTTTGGGGTCCCTCCAAGCACACATCGCTTGGTGGGGCAAATTATTTTATCACTTTCATTGATGATTATTCCAGGAGGAATTGGGTATATACCATGAAGCATAAACATGAGGTCCTGGATATATTTGTGGAGTGGAAAAAGAAAGTAGAGCTGCAGACAGGTAGAAAGGTGAAGATTCTTCGTTCAGACAATGATAGAGAGTATAAGAGTGATCCATTTCTACAGTTTTGCCGGGATCATGATATTAGAAGACACTTCACAGTTAGGGAGACACCGCAACAGAACGGGGTAGCCGAGAGATTGAATCATACATTGCTGGAGAAGGTGCGATGTATGATGACACAGAGTGGATTATCTAGATCCTTTTGGGCCGAGGCGCTGGTTTATGCAAGCCATCTCGTTAACAGGTTGCCGTGCACTACGATAGAGGGGAAGACTCCTTTGGAGCGTTGGTCTGGTTCTATGGCTAGTGACTATGAGACTCTCCGAATATTTGGGTGTCCAGCTTATTTTTATGTCAGTGATGGAAAGTTGAATCCAAGAGCGAGAAAAGCTATTTTTGTGGGATTTAGAGAAGGTGTCAAAGGTTTCAAATTATGGGATCCACAAGATAAGAAGATGGTCATTAGCAGAGATGTCACATTTGATGAGGCGTACATGATGAAGCCTCGGGTTCCTCAGCAGGTGAGGAAGATCAGACAGGAGGGATATCACAGCAGGTGGAGGTTGATATGACGCCACCCACTCCAGATAGCACTGTGTCCATTGAGGCTCCTACAAGTGTGACACTAGGAGGAGATGAGATGATAGTCAGGCATGTGGAGGATACAATGGATGGTGAGGCTCAGGAGCAGGGTCATGCTCAGGGGTCCATTACAGCAGATAGACCGAGGAGAGAGATTCGTCGGCTAGCTAGATATGATGCTGTCATGGTGGCATATGCTTTATCTGTAGAGGTCGTTGATGATTTGGTTCCTGCCACATTCAGGGAGGCAGAGTCTAGCCCTGATTCCATTAGGTGGAGGAATGCTATGGAGGAGGAGATGCAATCTCTTCAGAAGAATGATACTTGGGAACTTGCAAAGCTACCTAAGGGTAAGAAAACTATTGGTTGTAAGTGGGTGTATGCTAAGAAGGAGAGATATTCTATTGGGGACATTCGGTTCAAAGCCAGATTAGTTGCCAAGGGATATGCACAGCTTGAGGACGATGATTATAACGAGGTGTTTTCACCCGTTGTGAAGCATTCGTCGATTCGGATTCTATTGGCATTGGTGGCACAACTGGATTTGGATTTGGTTCAAATAGACGTGAAGACGACTTTTCTACATGGAGACTTAGATGAGGAGATCTACATGACACAACCTATGGGGTTTAAAGCTGCAGGAAGGGAAAATTTGGTGTACAAATTGAAGAAATCACTTTATGGACTGAAGCAATCACCGCGATAGTGGTACAAGAGATTTGATAGCTTTATGATTGGCCAAGGGTACACGAGGAGCCCTTATGATCCGTGTGTGTATATGCGCAAGCTACAGGATGGTGAGCATATTTATTTGTTATTATATGTTAATGATATGCTCATAGCTTCCAGGAACACTCCAGCTATTGGGAAATTGAAAAAGGAGCTGTCATCTGAATTTGATATGAAGGACCTGGGAGAGGCTAAGAAGATACTGGGTATGGAGATTGAGCGAGAAAAGGTAAAGGGGAGATTGAAGCTTACACAGAGGAGTTACTTGCAGAAGATGCTGAAGAAATTCAGTTTTGAGGGCAATACCAAGGTGGTGAGTACTCCATTAGCTCCCCACTTTAAACTTTCAGCTTTGATGTCACCAGATTTAGTGGAGGATCGGGACTACATGTCTAAAGTTCCATATGCCAGTACAGTGAGTAGCTTGATATATGCTATGGTGTGTACTAGACCAGATTTATCACAGACCGTGAGCATGGTATCTAGGTACATGCACAACCCCGGGAAGGGGTATTGGGAGGCTGTGAAGTGGATTCTATGGTATATTAAGGGTACCGTGGGTGCTGGGTTGATATTTGTGAAGAATGATAAGACAGGGCAGGATTGTATTGGCTACGTGGATTCAGACTATGCCGGAGATCTTGATAAGCGTCGGTCCACTACAGGTTATGTTTTTACATTGGCTGGTGCACCGGTGTGTTGGAGATGCACTCTTCAGTCTACAGTGACACTCTCTACTATGAAGACAGAATATATGGCAGTAACTGAAGCAGTGAAGGAGGCTTTGTGGCTACATGGCTTGTTGGATAATTTAGGGATTGCACAGGAGACCATTCAGGTATATTGTGATAGTATGTCAGCTATCTATTTGTTGAAGAACCAAGTCTACCATGCACGCACGAAGCATATTGATGTCAGATTTTACTTTGTACGTGATGTATTGGATGATGGCGATGTCACGTTGGAGAAGGTCCACACTAAAGACAACCCTGCTGATATGTTGACCAAAGTTGTACCAGGTGTGAATTTTGGTCATTGTTTGAACTTATTGAACATTCTTCATTGTTGAGGCCGTTAACGGCCATTTGGATGAACTACGTTCGGCTTGATTCCTTGGGCAAGAGGATACGTAGGCAGTCTTGCAGATGCAACCAGTTGTATGAGTTTGATTGGGGTTGAGATAGTTTCAGCTCTCTCTTGGAGTGTTCTTGGTGTCGGCTCAGTTTTGACAAAACGTTCGTCGAGATGGAGATTTGTAGAATTGGTTTTCAGGCTCAGGTTTCAGGCAGACAGGGTGGCGGTCGACCGTGGCGGTCGACCGCGTTCGTGCACAGAACTCACTATGCATCTGGATCAGTGGCGGTCGACCGCGATGGTCGATCGCAGAAGTTTCTGTTTTCACCGCGGTCGACCGTAGAAGTTTCTGGAGTTGAGACGGTCGACCATGACGGTCGACCGCGATGCCATCGCGGTCGACCGTCGCGGTCGACCGTCGCGGTCGACCGCCGAAGCGGGTTGGGTAGAGTTCTGGGTTTCAGACCCGTTTCGTTTGGGAGTTGTATAAATACCCTTAACTCGGTTTTAGGGTTTAAGGGAGAGGATTTTGAGCAGCTGAAAGAGGAGATTTGGAGCTTCTATTGTTGGAGCCATTTGGAGAGATTAAGAGGGCTTATTAGTGGGTTTTGGTAAGATTTGTAACCCTAATTTGTATTCCCCTTGATTTTCATTAGTAAAACTTCCCCCTCCTTGCCCCGTGGACGTAGGCACATTGTCGAACCACGAATATCTTGTGTTCTTGCTGTGATTGGGTTGTTTGTGGCTATTGTGATCTATTTTGGTTCTTGTGTGTGCTATTGTTTTTGTCAAATCGGGCTTCCGCGGTGCACAACACCTGTCGGGTCCTTTACTGGTAAAAAATGATACATTTGATGTCCCCCCTCAAATCCAGGAGCTCTCCATCTCAGTTAATCAGTTTGCAGGAGAAATGCCTTTGGATATTTCTCGGTCAATCAGGTAAAAAATGATACATTTGGGCATTTCTCGGTTCAGGAATCTACAGATATTGGATTTGGCTTACAATGAGTTTAGTGGGAATATACCAGGATGGCTTGGAGACTTGCCAGAACTCATAGTTTTGTATCTCGAAGCGAATCAGTTTAATGGAAAGATACCAATCTCTCCAGGAAATCTCACTCAGCTATTAGACCTCGCAATCGGGCAAAATAACCTGGAAGGGACAATTCCTGGTGAGCTGGGAAATTTACTAAACCTGCAAGAACTAAACTTGGCTAATAATGGTTTAACAGGTACAATACCTATGTCTATACTGAATGCCTCTAAGCTTAACGGTCTTTTGCTCTATGACAACAAACTGACAGGACCATTGCCTGATGCACTTGGAAAGTTTTTGCCACAACTTGCAGGATTGTATTTAGCACAGAGCCAACTAAGTGGGGGGCTTGAGTTCATCACATCTCTTACGAACTGAAAGAATCTGCGCTTTATAGATATTTCAGAAAATAATATCGGAGGTTTTCTTCCAGATTCTGTAGGGAATCTCTTGCATAATCTTCAGTATCTTCAAACTGAGCAGAATAGGATACAGGGTAAGATTCCTGCAGGATTAGGTAACTTGAGTGGCCTTATTTTTCTTACTCTTTATAAAAATCAGCTGACAGGATCAATACTGTCAGAGATCACAAACCTACAAAATCTTCAAGTGATGTTTATGGATTTGAATAGGATTACTGGACCGATCCCTTTTGAGCTCAGTCAAATGATAAGCTTGAATGTACTGAGCCTCCCTGATAATTTGCTCTCTGGAAGGATACCTGAGTCTCTTGGCAATCTCAGTAAGCTACAACACTTGTCACTGGCTGTTAACAAATTATCATCAAACGTTCCTCAAGCATTTTGGTGCTTAGAAGGATTGACTGAACTTAACCTGTCGCAAAATACTTTAGATGGTGGAATTACTCATGAGGTGCAGAACTTGAATGCCTTTAGACAAATTTGATGTATCAAAGATGTTGATAATAGTGTTAGTAACGGGTTTTTAGTCCCACATTGGTTGTGAGAACACACCTCACCCTCCTCTACTTGTATAAATATTTGTGCACACTCAATATTCAACTCAAGGGGAAATTTACCTCTTTCTTACTTTAACATGGTATCAGAACTAGAGTTATTATTTCACTTTTAATAATTTTTTTTAACGCTTTTGCTTTTTTTTTCCAAATCTTAGCCTTGCTACTTTGTAGTCGTTTAGCGCTTTTTTGCATTCCTCTGCCAGATTTTTAGCATTGCCGCTTTACGGCCTCTTAACGCATTTCGCGTTCTCGTTTAACCTTCAGGTTCCATTTTAATCTTCGGGGGTTATATTTTAAACCTTTGGTTTTTATTTTAACGGTATTACCGTTTCAAGATCATCTCTTGATCTCAAATTTACGGCATAAAGGTTTTTCTAGACCGTCTCTCGGTCTCAAATTAACGGCATCGCCGTTTTAAGCCGTCTCTCGGCCTCAAACAAACGGCATTGCCGTTTCACAGTTAGTAACGACATCGCCGTTTCAATACTTCTCGATGTCTTAACGTCTCAACAACGACATTAATCCATTGTAGGTCTCCGGCGTGAGCATCAGATTCGGCCGATCTTCGGGCCACCTTGGTCGCCAGTTGCTTCTTTTTTTTCTCAGATTTGACAGTCATGTATAACCATTGGGTTCAAATTTAACCTTCAGGTTCTTACATTTTAACCTTCAGGTTTCTACGTTAACCTTCGGGTTCTCCTTTAAACATTCGGATTTCGTTCAAGGATTATTATCTTGAACTTTGAATTGCTGCTATTATGGCCTCTTCACTGGCACCTGCTTCTCAGGCTCGGTCTAAACTCTTTTGCACCTATTGCAAGAAAGAGGGACATCACTTTGAGACATGTTTCCAGCTTCATCCTGAGGGTCGTAGTTAGCGATCCCCTCAGTCCCGATCCTCTAGTACACCATGATTACCTGTAATACCCCAACCCTTGAGAGGGTGATGTGATTAGTATTGATAGATTTGAATGTAATACTCATACCACCAAGATGCATCTTCTTTTCGGGAACCCAACTCTTAGAAACTCTAAAGTTAAGCGTGCTTGGCTTGGAGAAATTCTAGGATGGGTGACCCCCTGGGAAGTTTTCCAGGGAGCGCGTGAGTGAGGACAAAACGTGCTGAAAGACATGTGGTGGTTTGTGAGGCCAGTCCATCAGATCTAATAGCGTACCGACTCCGGGATTCCGGGGCGGGGCGTTACAAATGGTATCAGAGCAAAGCCAACCGGAATTGTGAGAGCTAAGTGCTATACGACGCAAAGTGCTACGTCGAGAGGGCGGGAGCCACCTCTTGAGGCCGTAGGAGCCACCTCTAGAATCTCACACGGATGGTACGGTCTTGAATGATATGATTTGGCGCAACGAGGACGTTGCGAGTTTAATTGGGGGAGTTTGTAATACCCCAACCCTTGAGAGGGTGATGTGATTAGTATTGATAGATTTGAATGGAATACTCATACCACCAAGATGCATCTTCTTTTCGGGAACCCAACTCTTAGAAACTCCAAAGTTAAGCGTGCTTGGCTTGGAGAAATTCTAGGATGGGTGACCCCCTGGGAAGTTTTCCAGGGAGCGCGTGAGTGAGGACAAAACGTGCTGAAAGACATGTGGTAGTTTGTGAGGCCAGTCCATCAGATCTAATAGCGTACCGACTCCGGGATTCCGGGTCGGGGCGTTACATTACCGGTCAATGTTATGCCATCTACTACTTCAAACCCTACCATTCAAGTTATTGCAGATATTAGCCGTCAAATTACGGCTCTTCAGTGTACCACCTCTCCATCTGCTGTAAAACTCTCTGATATTCGCCGTCAAATTGAGGCTTTTCAAGCTATTGCAAATATTAACCGTCAAATTATGGCCCTTCAGCATACCACCTCTCCATCTGCTACACAACTCTCTGATATTTGCCATGAAATTGATGCTCTTTAGCATAGAGCCTCTACATCTGCTGCACAACTCTCTGGTATGCGTCTTGCTGATTTTTTCAACAAACCATTCGGTCTCTTGTATGAACGATCTCTGGATTTTTGACTATTTCTGTTCCTTTCATATGACTCGTAATGCCTCCCTCTTATCTTCTGTCTTCACTTCCTCTTCTCTTCCCCCTATCTACACGACTGCTGGATAACCTTTGTCTATCACTCAGTATAACTCTATCACCCCACAAACTGACCCATCTGGTCGTCTAACTCTTGGCCCGTTCTATGTAGCTTCTCAGTTGTGTTTGAATTTAATTTCTGTTAGCTCCTTATGTATGGATGACTTACTTGTCTTATTTTCTTCTGATACTTGTATTGTGCAGGATCCACAGACGGGCAAGACTGTTGGGGCCGGCCGGAGAAGATACAAACTGTATTTATTTTCTAGAATACCTTCACCTTCCAAAGTCCATATGTCCACGTTCTCTTGTTGCTTCTGTAAGTCTAAAATCCTCTACCTTGCTTTCCGTAGATTTATGGGATAGACGACTTGGTCATATGTCTCATAAAGGCTAAAAAGTCTTATCTAGTCCGGAGTACTTGGTTCCGTATCCTCTCATTCTCATATTGAGTCATGTGCTAGTTGTAAATTAGCTAAATTCACTGCTTTACCGTTTCCAACCAGTACATCTGTTTCCACTTCCTTATTTGATTTGGTCCATTTTGATATCTAGGGGCTAACTCCTCTGCCTTCTTTATATGGCTACTTATATTATTGTAGTTTTATCGATAATTTCTCTCGTTATACATGGGTCTACCTACTTAAAAATCGTTCTGACGTACTTGCTGCTTATCAAGCCTTCACTGCGATGATCTTTACTCAGTGGCAAGCTCGTATTAAAGTTTTTCGTTCTGACTATGCCAAAGAGTACCTATCTTCTACCATGCATTCTATCATGTCCTCTTTGGGACTATCTTTCAACAGTTATGTCCCTACACTTATGAGCAAAATGGTATTGCTGAACGCAAACATCGTCATATTCTCGATACCGCTCGATCCATACTCATTTCTTACTCTGAACTCATCATTTTTGGGCTGAGGCCATTCTCACAGCTACTCATGCCATTAATATCACTCCATCTAGCTCTCTTTCCGGTGCTACTCCTCATACTCGTGTTTATACTCAACCTCCCCGTTATGATCTAGTCCGCATTTTTGGTTGTCACTGTTTCGTTCTTCTGCCATCTCATGAACGTGATAAATTATCTCCCAGAGCTATTCTCTGTGTCTATTTAGGAATTAGTTTGGAACATTGAGGTTATCGTTGTTATGATCCCGCATCTCGTCGAGTTCATATATCTTGACAAGTTCAGTACGAAGAGGATTCTTTATTTTATTCTGCTTCCGGTGATTTCAATTTCCTCCACACTACTGATCATGCTTCTCCGCCAGCTGCATCACCCACTTCCTTACCTCAGTTCTCTTTTCGAGATCTTCCTGAAATCTCTCCATCTCTTTCTGTTGACTCTCTCTCACCCGAACCTTCTCTTTCACCATTTGATCCTTATCCCGTAGACATGACACCCACTCTAGAAAACATTGTTAATCTCTATGCACCTGCGCTAGTATCTCCCCTGCCTGAGGTTCCTCTTGCTCTTCGTTGAGGTAAACACCCACATGTCATGCCTGCATGGTATGCTTCGGTTACTTCCTATTTATCTACATTTCATAATTTTCTTGCTGTCATTCATACTACAGTTGAGCCAAAGTCCTTTCAAAAGGCTGTTCAATTTCTAAAGTGGCGGCAGGCTATGACTGAGGAATTTTAGGCCTTTCAGCAAACATATACCTGGGATGTTGTTCTCTGTTCCCCTGACATTTCTTTAGTTGGCAGTAAATGAGTTTATAAGGTCAAATATCATCCTGATGGCACCATTGAACGTCGAAAAGCTTGTTTAGTGGCTCAAGGTTTTACTCAGCAATAAGGTATAGATTATGAGAAGACATTTGCAACTGTTGCTCAGATGCCCATAATTCGTACTCTTCTGCTCATCATTAGCCGTTATACCAGATGGATATCAAAAATGCTTTTCTCCATGGCTCTTTATCTGAGACAGTATATATGCAACCGCCTCCAGTGTCCAATATTCCTTCGGAACATGTGTGTCTCCTTCGCCGTGCTGTTTATGGTCTCAAGCAGACACCCCACGCTTGGTTTGAATGTTTTCGCGATGTCATGCTCAAGGCGGGCTTTATGGAAAGTCATCAAGATGCTTCTCTGTTTGTTCGCACTATATCGCGTGGCAGAGTTTTATTACTCATCTATGTAGATGATATGATCATTACATGTGATGATGTGGTTGGTATATAGTACGCAAAATCTCAGGTGCAACAATAGTTCCACATGAAGGATCTTAGATCTCTTCGGTATTTTCTTGGTCTAGAAATTTCTTAAGGCTCACGGGGTGTACTACTGTCTCAACAGAAGTATCTCTCAGATATTCTAGATCTAGCTGAGCTAACTGATGATGCAACTGTCGATACTTCACTCCAACAGAATATCAAACTTCGCTCTACTGATGGTAAACCTCTATCTCCCAGTTGGTCTATCTGTGCATCTCTTGACCAGATATTTCACTGTTAGTATTGTTAGTCAAATTTGTTAGTGTCCCACGTTCTGTAACACTATGCTGCCTTATTACGGATTCTTCAATATCTCCGGGTACTAGCACTCGCTCTTTTCTATTTCCTGCTACATCCAAGTTAGAGCTTTGTGCATATTCTGATGCTGATTGGGCTGGTGATCCCACTACCAGAAAGTCTATCACAGATTATTATATATTTCTTGGTGATTCCCTAATTTCCTGGTGGAGTGAGAAACAAGATGTTGTTGCTCTTTCCAGCACCGAGACAGAGTATCATGCAATGTCCACAACAGCTAAAGAGATTATTCATCTTCGTCGTCTTCTTAGTGATTTCGGTATTTCTGTTTCGACTCCTACTCCTCTATACTGTGATAATAAGAGTGCCATCCAGATTGCTAATATTTTAGTATTTCATGAGAGGACCAAACACATTGAGATCGACGCTCATTTTATCCGTCAACAAGTTAGCAAGGATAAGACAATTCTACTTCCTCATGTGTCATCCGCCGACAAGCTTGCAGATTTCTTCACAAAGGCCTTACCTGTTCATCGGTTCTAGTTTCTTGTACGCAAACTCACTTTGTTTGATCTAACATGAGTTTGAGGGAGACTGTTGATAATAGTGTTGATAATAGTGTTAGTAGTGAGTTTTTAGTTCCACATTGGTTGTGAAAACACACCTCACCCTCCTCTACTTGTATAAATATATGTGCACACTCAATATTCAACTTAAGGGGAAATTTACCCAAGACACACTCTCTCTTACTTTAACAGAAGAATAGGCTTTCAGGTAACATCTCAAACACATTAGGTGAGCTTCATATGCTTTCTCATATAGATTTCTCTAGTAATGATTTCCATGGTCAAATTCCTGAATCACTTGGGGGATTGATTAACATCAATTATATCAACATATCGTATAATTCTCTTTCGGGTGTCATACCGGAGTCTCTAGCCAATCTTTGTCATCTTAATATCCTCGACTTCTCTTTCAACAAACTATCAGGGAAAATCCCTGGTGGTAGGGTATTTTCAAATGTCAGTATTCCTACTTTGGAGGGTAATTTAGCACTCTGTGGTGCGCCTAGACTTGGCTTTTCCCAGTGCTCAACAAATACTAGTACTTCTTCAAATAAAAACCTACATTTGCTCAGAATTATCCTCTCAGTTATCAGCTTTGTTCTTCTTCTCACATGTTTGTACTTTCTTATAAGATTTTGGAAAAGAAGGCTAGTTCAACCCCCGACTAATGATGACTAAAATGGCCAAATCATCGATTGATTTCCTATCACGAGCTGGTTGCTGCAACTGATAACTTCAGTGACGCCAACTTACTGGGAACCAGCAGCTTTGGCTTAGTCTTCAGAGCACAACTCAATGATGGACTGCTTGTTGCAGTAAAGGTCTTGAATTTAGATGTTCATGGAGCTTCAAGAAGTTTCGATGCAGAGTGTCAGACTTTGAGTGCTGTTCGCCATAGAAACCTCTTGAGAATAATCGGCACATGTTCTAACTTGGATTTCAAGGCTTTAATCCTTCAGTTTATGTCGAATGGAAGTCTTGAGAAGTGGTTGTACTCTGAGGACTACTACTTGAACTTGCTCCAGAGGATAAATATAATGATGGATGTTGCGCAAGCAATTGGGTATCTTCACCATCGTCGTCCCCACATTATAGTGCATTGTGACATAAAGCCGAGCAATGTGTTGCTGGACGAAAACATGATTGCCCATGTTAGTGACTTTGGTATATCCAAACTGATGATCGACGATAGTAGGTTTGTAGGATCAACAAGCACACGAGGCACCATTGGATATATGGCTCCACATAATACATTAAATTTGATTTATAGTAGTTCAGTATCAATCAATGTTGTCAGAAAAAATGTACATGATACTATATGTGGAGAGTTTACCCCTACTTTCATTGCCTTAAGACATTTGTTGTTATCATAGTTGCACACACAGGATATTGGCAACAAATCCTGAAAGGATTGGTGAGAAATTAAGCGACGAAATTTTTTGGTGATCTTTCCAGATAACTTTCTGATTTTAGTTTGTAGGTGAATACCATCTATGATTATTATCCAAATCCAATGTAAATTTTGATCCTCGTTAGTATCATTTCACAAGTGAAGAATTTACTTCCTTGATCATAATCATTCAATGACATCTAGATGATTGTGATTCAAGTATAATGTAATTAGCGTCATACTTGTATGATGGCATTTTTTTTAACACTATCTCAAGATAAATCCTAGTAGTGCATTTGATTAGTAACATACGATGAAGGAAGTGATCTTGCCATTGCCTAACCAAAATGAAGGAGATCCAAATTGGATGTTAATGACATTAAAATGTTTTCAAACATCCTTCTTTGCTAACTTGAATGCTTAAATGCTTGATGACAGAGTATGGATCCACAGGAAAAGTTTTAAGGAGCGGAGATGTTTACAGGTTCCGAATTCTTCTACTAGAAACATTCACAAGAAAAAAGCCAACAAATTCCATGTTCGCTGGAGAACTAAGTTTGAGGAAGTGGGTCAGCGATGCATTTCCAAGTGCGCTATTGGAAATTGTTGATTCCACTCTCATGAACGACGATTCTATCACAAACACTCAATCTGCAGTCTCTACTGCTATCAATCAATGCCTTGCATCTATCATACAATTGGGTTCGCTGTGCTCCGTGGACTTACCAAAAGAGAATTTCGATGAAATACATTGTCTCACGGTTGTTAGGATATGTGAAGCCTAACTATCAGACCTGTCCTATACTTCAGAACGAAGAGGAAACAAGGAGGAACAGGAGGAACAGGATTGACGACGACGACGAAGTTCAAGAAAAACGACGAAGAATGCATTTTGACTGGGTTGCGGTCGACCGCACATGGCGCGGCGGTCGACCGCCGACGTGCACAGAACAGACACTTTGGTCAGGAGCTCGTTGCGGTCGACCGCGAGTGGCGCGGTGGTCGACCGTCAAAAGTCCAGAGACTTTCCCAGATTTCTGTCTTCGTCGCGGTTGACCGCGAGTGACGCGGCGGTCGACCGCCAAAAGTCCAGAGACTTTCATCAGCAGGAGGCTTCGTCACGGTCGACCGCGTGTGGCGCGGCGGTCGACCGCCAAAACTCTAGAAACTATTTTGGATTGCGAGCAGCTTCGCGGTCGACCGCGCGTGACGCGGCGGTCGACCGCGAGTCGGGTTTTGGCCCAGTTACGTTTTTGATCTGTTTTCTATTCCTATTTGTAAAACCCTTATATCTATAAAAGGGTTGATTAGGGCATGATGTAATAGAGACAAAAATAGTAAAATTTTCTCCTGCGGTGGCCGTGGACGTAGTTTCTCACATTGAGGAACGAACCACGTAAATCTTGTGTGTTTGTGATTGTGATATTGTTCTCTTTCTCTCTCTTCTCTATTTCCAAATCGCATCAGGGGGGTTGTGCATCCCCAACAAGTGGTATCAGAGCGACCAGGTTCGGCGCGGGCGATTTGAGGTTAGAGACATGGGATCTGAGAAGGAAACATCCAAGATTGAGAAGTTTGATGGAACGAACTTCGGGTTCTGGAAGATGCAGATGGAAGATTACCTCTATTAGAAGGATCTATACCTACCATTAGGAGAGAAGCCGACGGATATGAAGGATGCGGAGTGAAAGTTATTGGATCGAAAGGCCATTGGAGCGATCAGGTTGACCTTGTCGAAATCAGTAGCTTTCAACATCAAGAATCAGAATACGACGGCGGATCTCATGGCGACGTTGTCCAGTATGTATGAGCAGCCCTCTACGGCGAATAAGGTACATCTCATTAAAAAGCTGTTTAATTTGAGGATGTTCGAGAGCCAGAAATTCAAGGAACACCTGAACGAGTTCAATAAGATCACGGATCAATTAAACTCGGTCAATATTCAATTTGATGATGAAATTCAAACCCTTTTGATACTTGGTCAATTACCCGACAGTTGGAAGGGTACCATTATTTCTATTAGCGGATCATGTCGTAAATCAAAACTGAAGTTTTTAGAGGTGGTGGACATGATTATGACTGAGGAGATTAGAAGACAAGAGGAAGGAATTTCTAATTCAGGGTCGACGTTGAATTTTGAGAGCAGAGGCAGAAACAGAAACAGAAATAGAGGGAATAGCCGTGGAAGACCCAATTCGAGGAACGACAGATCAAAGTCCAGAAACCGCAAGAGCAAGAAGGAGATTGACTGCTGGAATTGTGGCAAGTTTGGCCATTATGAGAATCAGTGACGAGAACCCAAGAAGGACAAGGAGAACAAGACTGAAGCGAACGTGGCCTCAGGAGAATCAGATGATGTCCTAATCTGCTCGTTGGAAAGCAAGACAGAGTCGTGAGTGCTGGATTCAGGAGCCTCGTTTCATGCTACCTCAAATAGAGATTTATTTGAGAACTATGTTTCAGGAAACCTAGGAAAAGTCTATCTTGGTGATGATCAACCTTGTGATATTGTTGGTAAGGGAGTCATGCAGATCAAACTCAAAGGGTCTATATGGAAGCTGAGTGATGTGAGACATGTTCCTAGCTTGAGGAAGAACATGATTTCCATAGGACAATTGGCGAAAGAGGGATATGTATCAACATTCGCATGTGACACGTGGAAGGTTACCAAGGGGTCCATGGTTGTAGCCCGTGGTACAAAGACAGGGCCCCTCTACATGACGACAGATGCATGTGGTTCCGTTGCAGTGGCTGAAAGTAAGGAGATCCAAATTTGTGGCACCAGAGGTTTGGTCACATGAGTAGCAAAGGCCTGAAGGTTATGCAGTCGAATGGGAAGTTACCAGGTTTGAGATCGGCTAAAATTGACTTATGTGAAAGCTGTATCGTCGGGAAACAAAAGAGAATAAGCTTCAAAAGGGTTAGCAGAACTCCTAAAGAAGAGAAGCTTGAGCTAGTTCACACAGATGTGTGGGGTCCAACATCAGTACAATCCACCGTCGGAAGGTTATACTTTGTGACCTTCATAGATGATCACTCGAGGAAGACTTGGGTCTATTTCATGAAACACAAATCAGAAGTGTTTGAAGTCTTCAAGAGATGGAAGGCTATGGTAGAGAACAAAACCGGTTTGAAGATCAAGAAGCTTCGATCAGACAATGGAGGCGAATATGAAGATTCAGAGTTCAAGAGGTTCTGTTATGACATGGGCAGATTGGAGAGGACAGTGCCAGGTACACCCCAGCAGAATGGCATAGCAGAACTGATGATCAGAACGTTAACTGAGAGAGCCAGAAGCATGCGTTTACAAGCAGGTCTTCCAAAGCAGTTCTGGGCAGAAGCGATCAACACAGCGGCTTATTTGATCAACCGGGGACCATCAATGCCTTTAGAGCACATAGTACCTGAAGAAGTTTGGAGTAGAAAGCAGGTAAACCTTTCTCACCTGAGAGTATTTGGATGTGTATCATATGTTCATCTGAGTGATCATGCAAGAAATAAACTCGATTCTAAATCATTGAAATGTTTTTTTATTGGCTATGGCGGTGATGAGTTTGGCTACAAGTTCTGGGATGAGCAGAACAAGAAAATCATCAGAAGCAGGGATGTGGTCTTTAATGAAGCAGTTCTCTATAAAGACCGTGATGCTGTTTAGCTCACTAGTTCGGTGCAGTGTGAGCCCACATACTTCGAGTCAGATGGTGCCTCAGATGGAGGCAACCTTGAAGCCAGTTCTGATGAAGAAGAAGCAGAAGAAGAGTTGATGGATGAGACTACCTCAGAGGGGACAAATGAAGATGGAGAGCTTGTTTCGCCCGTTAGAGAGTTGAGGCGGTCAGCAAGAGTCCCTAAGCTTAATCCGAAGTATCCATCACTATAGCCCAGAGCTCATCTCAACTACCTATTACTGAGTGACGGTGGAGAGCCATAAAATTATGATGAGGCACTTCGAGTGGATGATGCGAGCAAGTGGGAGCTTGCTATGAAAGATAAAATAAAATCCTTGAACACCAACAAGACATGGGAACTTGTGAAGCTACCAACGGGGAAGAAGGCCTTGAGCAACAAATGGGTGTACAGAATCAAGGAGGAACATGATGGTTCCAAGAGATACAAGGCTAGATTGGTGGTCAAAGAATTTCAACAGAGAGAAGGAGTTGATTATACAGAGATCTTCTCTCCTGTAGTCTAATTGACTACAATCAGAACTATCCTGAGTATTGTTGCAGCTAAAGATCTACATCTCGAGCAGCTAGATGTAAAGACAGCTTTCCTCCATGGTGACCTAGAGTAAGAGATATATATGCAGCAGCCAGAGGGGTTCACTCAGAAGGGCAAAGAGAAGATGGTGTGCAGATTGAAGAAGAGCTTGTATGGCTTGAAACAAGCTCTAAAGCAATGGTACAAAAAGTTTGATGGATTTATGCACATGAACGACTACTCCAGGTGAAATGCTGATCATTGTTGCTTCGTCAAGGAATTTGATAATAGTTACATTATCCTACTTTTATATGTCGACGACATGCTAGTAGCCGGTTCAGACATGAGAGAGATCAAGAAGCTGAAGAAGCAGTTGTCGAGTGAGTTCGACATGAAGGATTTAGGCGCAGCAAAGCAGATATTGGGGATGAAGATCAGTAGAGACAAGCTCTTGGGCACACTGCGGCTATCTCAGGCCGAGTACATTAGGCGGGTGCTTGAGAGATTCAGGATGAGTGGTGCTAAGGCCGTTAGCACACCGTTAGCTAGTCATTTCAAATTGACTAAAGGGCAGTGTCCTGAGACTGATGAAGAAAAGTATTACATGACTAAGGTTCCATATACTTCAGCCATTGGAAGCCTCATGTACGCCATGGTATGCACGAGACCTGACATTGCCCATGTAGTGGGAGCTGTGAGCAGATTCATGTCAGATCCAGGAGAATAGTACTGGGAAGCAGTAAAGTGGATTTTGAGGTACCTACGAGGTACACTAGAAGATTGTTTATGCTTCAAGAGAGGCAAGTTAGTTCTGTAGGGTTTTGTTGATACAGACTATGCTGGTGAGATAGATCAAAGAAGGAGCACTACAGGATACGTGTTCACTTTGGGCTCTACAGCTATTAGTTGGGTTTCTCAATTGCAGAAGATCGTTGCTTTATCAACGACAGAGGCTGAATATGTTGCTGTGACAGAGGCAAACAAGGAGATGATTTGGTTGCAGGGTTTCTTGGAGGAGTTGGGACAGAAAAGTGAGAAGAGTGTTTTACATTGTGATAGCCAGAGTGCAATTCATTTGGCGAAGAACCCAGCTTTTCATGCAAGGACCAAACACATACAGGTCCGCTACCACTTCATAATATCAGCGTTGGACGAGGACATGTTGAAACTTGTGAAGATTCAAGGAAGCAAGAACCCAACCGATATGCTTACCAAGGTTGTCACTACGGAGAAACTGAAGTTGTGTTCAACTTCAGTTGGCCTCATTACTTGATGATATGGAGGCCGTTGTCACAGAAAGAGCTGATGGAGATTGATAGTTAGTCTTCAAGTGGGAGATTGTTAGGATATGTGAAGCCTAACTATTAGACCTGCCCTATACTTCAGAACGAAGAGGAAACAAGGAGGAATAGGAGGAACATGATTGACGACGACGAAGTTCAAGAAAAACGACGAAGAATGCATTTTGACTGGGTCGCGGTCGACCGCGCATGGCGCGGCGGTCGACCGCCGACGTGCATAGAACAGACACTTTGGTCAGGAGCTCGTCACGGTCGACCGCGAGTGGCGCGGCGGTCGACCGTCAAAAGTCCAGAGATTTTCCTAGATTTTTGTCTTCGTCGCGATCGACCGCGAGTGGCGTGACGGTCGACCGCCAAAAGTCTAGAGACTTTCATCAGCAGGAGGCTTCGTCGCGGTCGATCGCGTGTGGCGCGACGGTCGACCGACAAAACTCCAGAAACTATTCTGGATTGCGAGCAGCTTCGCGGTCGATCGCGCGTGACGCGGCGGTCGACCGCGAGTCGGGTTTTGGCCCAGTTACATTTTTGATCTATTTCCTATTCTTGTTTGTAAAACCATTATGTCTATAAAAGGGTTGATTAGGGCATGATGTAATAGAGATGAAAATAGTGAAATTTTCTCCTGCGGCGGCCGTGGACATAGTTTCTCACATTGAGGAACGAACCACGTAAATCTTGTGTGTTTGTGATTGTGATTGTTCTCTTTCTCTCTCTTCTCTATTTCCAAATCGCATCAGGGGGGTTGTGCATCCCCAACAGCGGTCACAGAAGATAATGGTGGAATTTTCACCTTTTTCTTATAATGTTGCACGTCCCTGAAAATTTTAGGAGATGAACGCTACGATTTTGATGACATGTTATATTTTTCAGCCTATGTGGAGGATGATGAAAGATAAGTATAATCTGCATATATTGTTTCTAATCCAGTTTGCAGTTTATTTGTGATCAAAATTTCTGAACTTTACTCGGGAGTGTATAAACCGATCTCCCAAAATTAACGCTAGAGCATATTCATCAGCATTCACTCCACGTACCCTCGAAGCAATTGCTGGTGTGTTTAGTTGATCATTAATTATCTTTCCTCAAAAATTTAGTTGATCATCATATCCATTGGTAATCTGGTCATTGTTAGATAATTTTTAAAACTAGTTGGTCCCACAAACCTTTTTAGCCTAACTTTTTTTTGACAAAAAATGAAAACGTGGTGTTAACAAGTTTCAAAGGGCGGTGCTGAAAGTTGAAAATGTAAAAAATGGTGGGCCCCATCGAAGAAATTCAAGAGTGTGGGCCCCACATGAATAGTAACTAATAATATTTTATTAGTGCATAGTGTTTTCCCAAACACTATAAATAGACTCCAAATCCTTAAGAAAAATTCATTCAAAAAACAACAATCAATATATACAGATATAGATTGTAAAATAGCTGGTGCTTATAGGAATTTTGCCTGATAGATCGAGGAGATCTTTTACCTGATAGATCGAGGAGATCTTTGCCTGATAGATCGAGGAGATCTTTACCTTATAGATCGAGGAGATCTTGACAGTACTGGGTTGGTGCACACCAGAGTACTGGACTGCTGTTCCTGAAAGCAATTTGGCCTTGGGATTCTTGCACTGGAGTAGGCCAAATAATGCTTTAAGCACAGCGTTTTACAAACGCACAACAACTGAGTTGAAAAATATTAAATTACTATACTTTAGTTTTCTGTTCAGTTTTTGCTATTATATATCTATATTATTCCAGTTTTAACCAAAGGCGCCAACAATCTTAAAGCATTATTCTCATCTACTATGGATCCTGCAAGGACTCTTGGAGTGGATTGCCTTAAGTTAGAGAACTTTGACGGTTCCAACTTTAACGCATGGCGTCGGAAAGTAATCTTCGGGATGCAACTCCTGAAAATCTACTATGTGGTTTCTGAGGAAAAACCCAACTCTGAAGAAGACTCTGAAGCTGAAGCCTCTTGGGCTAGAGATGATCACTTCTGCAGGAGTTATCTCCTTAACTGCCTGGCCGATCATCTAGCAGATGCTTATACCAACAAGCCATCTGCAAAGGAAATCTGGAATGCTCTGGAGGACCAGTACAAGGATGAGGAGAAGCTATCCAAATCTCACCTCATTGACAAATTTTTGGACTTGAAGTTCGAAGATGATATTGAGGTTTTGCCTCAAGTCAAAGAGCTTGAAAAGTTTGTTATGAAGCTGAAGGATGAAAATATCAATCTTTGTCAAACCTTCATTTCTGGTGCAATTGTCAACAAGCTTCCTCCATCTTGGATGTCATTCTCCACTGACATCCAGAGAAGGAAAAGATAGGTGACTCTGTCTGATTTGAAGAGGTTCATTCGGATCGAGGACGAGACTCGGACTCGCAGGAAGACTGAGCTCCTTGCTAAGCAGAAGGCGTCTGCTAACATGGTGGATGCTAACTCTGAAAAGGGTAATAATTCATCTTTCAAGAAGAAGAAGTCTTTTAACAGAAAGAAGAATCAGAATCCGAAGAACCTGAACGTCCAGAAGAAGGAGTTCAAGAAGAGTGGTAAATGCTTCAACTGTGGGAAGCAAGAACATTTTGCCAAAGACTGCAAAGCACCAAAGAAGGAAACAACACACAATGTCAATCAAATTGATGATTGTGTGGCTATGCTCTTCCAGGTAACAACTCCAAGCAACATCTCTAGTTGGTGGTTAGATACGGGTGCTACTTATCATGTATGCTCCAATAGAGATATGTTCTCTTCTTATATTGCTACCAAAGAGAACGTATCAATGGCTGATCGTTCTGTGGTTCCTGTTCTTGGAACTAGGACTGTGGTGCTGACTGTTTCCTCAGGAAAGACTCTCACATTAAAGGATATAAAACATGTTCCCTCAATTGCAAAAAACTTAGTCTCTGGAAGCATGCTGTGTGATGCAGGCATGAGGCTGGATTTCCAAGGAGGAAAGGCTGTATTATCCTTCAAGAAAATATATTTTAGCAATGCATATCGTACTGATGGCATGTATAAAATCAGTACGAATGCACCCAACCCCGTTGTAAATAAAGTATCCTCTTCTGCTTACTCCTCTGTGTTATGGCACAATAGGCTGGGACATGTAAATTACAGAAAATTGTCCAGCATGGAGAAGTTAAGATTACTTCCAAAATGTGGGGGTAACAAACCTGAGAAGTGTGAAGTTTGCGTACAAGCAAAGCTGACGAGGAAGCCATTTTCAAGTGTCACGAGGAGCACCAACCTGTTGGATCTGATTCATTCAGATACTTGTGACTTCAAGAGCTTCATCACTCGTGGCGGCAAGAAGTACTTCATCACCTTCATCGACGACTATTCTCGCTTATGTCATGTTTACCTGCTAAAATCTAAAGATGAAGCCTTCAGTAAATTTGTCGAGTTTCGGACTCGAGTGGAGAAGCAGCTTGGAATTCAGGTGAAAAGACTCAGGAGTGACAGAGGAGGAGAGTACCGATCTAAGGAATCAGAAGCATACTTCAAAGAGCATGGAATCATTACTGAAACTACTGCTCTGTATTCTCCACAATCCAATGGGATTACAGAAAGGAAGAATCGCACATTGACTGAGATGGTGAATTTGATGCTAATCACATATGGTTTACATACCTGCTATTGGGGAGATGCTTTGCTAATGGCAAACTGGATTCTGAACAGAGTACCCTACTCTAAAACTGATAATACTCCTCATCAGTTGTGGTTGGGATATCCAGATTCTTTGGATAATCTCAAAGTGTGGGGGTGTCTCGCATACATTCAAATACCAGATATTAGAAGGCCTAAGCTCGGACCAAAGGCAAACAAATGTGTATTTCTTGGCTTTGCTGGAATAGCAATGCGTGCAGGTTCCTGGACCTTGGAACCAACTCCATCATTGAAGCTCGGGATGCAGAATTCTTTGAGGATAAGTTTATCAAACATAAAGGTTTATTGCTCAAAGATGTAGTAGAGAATGCTAGTATATCAGATGCACAAGAGGAGCCAGTCAATGATGAAGGAGTTATCGAACCATCTTCCAAGCGCATCAGAAGACAGAAAGATTTTGGAGATGACTTCATCACCTATAATGTGAAAAGAGATCCACAGACTTTTCAAGAAGCAATGCAGTCAACAGACGTTCTTCTATGGAAAGAAGCTATAGATGATGAGATGGATTCATTAATCCAAAATCACACTTGGGAGCTGGTGGATGTACCTGAAGGTGCAAGGCCTATCAATTACAAGTGGATCTTTAAGAAGAAGCTCCGTCCTGATGGTACTATTAAAAAGTACAAAGCAAGACTGGTGGCGAAAGAATTCTCTCAGAAAGAAGGTATAGATTTCTTTGATATCTATGCACCAGTTTGTAGGATCACTACCATCAGAGTGCTTATCGCATGGGTGACGATTAAAAGGTTCGTCATACATCAGATGGATGTGAAAACTGTCTTTCTCAATGGAGATCTCACAGAAGAGATCTACATGGAGAAACCAGAAGAACTTGATGCTCCAGCTGGTAAGGTTTGTAAACTTGTTAAGTTTTTATATGGACTTAAGCAGGCACCTAAACTCTGGCATGAGAAGTTCGATGGGGTTGTTCGCAATAATGGGTATCAAGTCAGTGAATCTGATAAGTGCCTATACATCAAGGTCGCTGAAGGAAATGTGGTGATCATCTGCCTCTATGTGGATGATATGCTCATTATCGGGAGTGATTTGGAGATAGTAATATCTACCAAGAAATTTCTTTCAGCACAGTTCAGCATGAAGGACCTTGGAACTGCGGACGTGATTCTCGGAATCAAAATCATATACTCTAAAGAGGGTATTTGATTGTCCCAATCTTATTATGTCGAGAGCATGCTAAGGAAGTATGGCTACTACGACCTGTCAGAACTGTCAGTGCCATATGATTACAATAAGAAGCTTCGACCGAATACTGGAAGACCAGTAGAGCAGCTGAGGTACTTAAAGATCATTGGGAGTCTTATGTATGTGATGAGCTGCACAAGGCTAGATATAGCATTCGCTGTAGGAATGCTTAGTAGGTTCACAAGTAATCCTGGAAAGCTTCATTGGGATGCTGTCTAGAGATTGATGAGATACTTGAAAGGAACTATAGGTCTGTGCCTATTCTACACTGGATATCCAGGTGTAATCGAAGGCTATTCAGATGAGAGCTGGTGCTCAGAACCAGATGAGTGCTGATCTACTTGAGGATTTGTCTTCACCATGGGTGGAGCTGCCATCTCGTGGAAGTCTAAGAAGCAGACCATGATTGCACAGTCATCGATAAAATCTGAATTCTTCGCACTCTGTGTTGCAGGAGATGAAGCTGAGTGGCTCAGTTGTATTCTCCGAGATCTTCCATTGACGGAATTGCAAAGTGCAATTACTATCTATTGTGATAATCAGGCGGCGAATGCTGTGGCAGCAAACTCGATGTTCAATGGAAAGAAGCAGACCATTTGTCTGAAGCATGGCTATTTGAGAGAGCTCATTTGTCAAGGAGTCATCTCTGTGATTGGCGTTCGAACTTCAGAGAATGTGACTGATCCTTTGACTAAAGGTTTGAAAAAGGACATAGTCGAAAGGACGTCTGCTAGAATGGGTCTTAAAGTTTTGTAAGTCTTACAAATACTTATTGTAGGCGTCAAAAAATGCTAATAGATATCCAAACACAGAAAATCACCCAAAACTCAGTCTTTGCTATCTCGCCAGCGAGACAGTCTTTGCTGTCTCGCCAGCGAGACAGTCTTTTGCTGTCTCGCCGGTCGAGACAGTCTTTTGCTGTCTCGCCGGTCGAGACAGTATTTGCTGTCTCGCCCAGCGAGACAGTATTTGCTGTCTCGCCAGCGAGACAGTAAATTTGCTGACTACAATGTTGAAATGGTCAAATAACCACCTCAATAACTGCCCTACACGTGTCCATTAACTGCCAAGGGACGTGGGAAACAACGTGGGCGAAAATCACGTGAATAACTGCCAAAATAATAGAGTTTGAAACGTGGGGAGGCAGTTACAGCGAAAACTGCCCAGAATATTCGTTTTGCGCGACAGTATTTTACTGTCTCGCTGGGCGAGACAGTAAATTTACTGTCTCGCTGGGCGAGACAGCAAACACTGTCTCGACCAGCGAGACAGTAAAAGACTGTCGCGCCATACTGATTCAAGCTTAAGTTGTGTATTTGCAGTTACAGTCCCTGGAGGCTATAAATACCCCCCTAGGGTCACTTCTGACGAAGATCGACCATTTGTTAGAGCATTCCAGAGCAGAGAGAGCAGAGATTTCAGTTCCTGGAGTGATTCCTTGACATTCGAGCTTAGACTTGATTTCAAGAAGAACGACTATCTTACTTCGATAAGATATCGTTTCCAATTCTCACTTCGATAACGAAGGAAGAATCATAAACCCCCTCACGATCTGTGAATCGGTGGTCAACGAGCCAAAGCACTCACGGCACAGGCAAAGTCCCACAAAGCAGTATTCGATAAACGAATTCTGTGTTATTTTCTTCAAGAGTTGTAATTTTTCTTATTTTCATTGTAATTTCTCTGTAATCAAAAGAAGATTAATGGAATCGACAATGGAATCAACTTTTGCTGAAAACAAACTGGCGACCACAGTGGGAGCCAGCGGCTTCGCTGCCGAAGCCGCCGTGTCGCAGCCGATAAAGATCATCGTCAGCTAGGAGATCGAATACGAATTCGATCAAGCGAAATTCGAGGAGTATTTATCATCCTCGTCTTCAAAATCTCCCTCCCCGCGCAAATGTAAGAAGACTTCCTCTCCCAGGAAAACTTTCAAGTCTGCAACGCCAATGAAGGCCGCAGATGAAAACTCTCTCCCGATCGTTGCTAAGGAACCTGTCCGCAACGTTTCTGCTCCAAATGACTCCGTACCAATTAAGGAGTCTTTGATGAATAGCTCACCGGTGCTGACGAAGAGGGCTTGTCAGAGACAACGCCAGCGCCGTGCTCGACAACTGGCCAAGGCCATGCAACAAACCGACGGGGTCCACTACTATGCGGACCTAGAGTCGAGGAAACAGAAATCAGTACAATTGCCTCAACGGCAAGATAATCATATTTCTGCAAAGCTTACGACAGAGGAATGGACCCTCGTCAAAAGAGCCCGTTCAACCCTGAAGGAACGGATACAGAGGCGAAAGGAAAAGGCTGCCCGCGCTCGTGCTCTCCGCCAACAAGCGCAAGGAACTAAAAAGGAGTTGGTGTCTGAAAAGCCGCCCAAGAACCGCAAAGTTTGGATACCGAAGGCGCCGCAAGCATCTGTTCCGGGCCCGTCTACCACATCAACAGTGAAGCCCTGGGTTAGCCCAGATTTATCTAAGTTCAAGATCACCATGGCGGATCGCCTTGGTCCCTCGGTCAACGATCGAGGCAAGAAACCAATCGAAGAAAGTCCAAGTCCAGCAAATAAATCCTTGGTGGTTTCCTACACAGGGGGTCGCAAACACCCTCCTGTCAGAACTAATCCGGTCCAAGACAAAAGAATACCAATTCATGATCGTCTAGGACCCGTGAAGAATCCACTCCCGCAAGGGGGTGTATTTAAAAATTTAACCTTGGATCGCCCAGGAGCGACGACTAGTCGTCCTGTGCATGTTAACAAGGTTCATAAACCAAAGATAGGTTGCTCAAATCACGGTAGTGATGAGCTGTACTATCAGAACAGTAAATCAAGAAAAAGGATTGTCCGAGAAGATGAATCGCATTGCGCATGCGAGAGACTCATCAAGGCAGTGTTGACGGAATGTGGTTGCTCACAAACCCCAAAACGAGTTTCTGTATTCCAAAGACTTTCGACTGAAGTGTCAAAATCCAAAGTGAGACGTTTCAACCAGAAGAAACCTGCAAGACGGCAAGATGAATTCCCTGAGGTCACCATTAATATGACCGGCAGAGGAAAACAACAGCTAGTCAACCAGGACCCTGATTTCTCTTCAGAAGGGAGAGTTGAGCAGGGTCTCTCTCAAAGAATGGAGCGGTTACAACGGAGGGCTAACCGACGCCGAGACTACAAAAGGATGCACGAAGGTTTATCGTCAGAAGGCGAGCTGTCAGATACTTGTTCCGCTATCGCTTCAGACGATACTTCGTCCAGTGTGGGGCGAGCAAGAGAATCATTCGCCATCACGCCAGACCAATTGGCTCAGATATTGCAAGAAGCGTTGGCCAAACAACGCGAAGAGATCAGAGCCGAAATCAAAACAGAGATGGAATTGACGATGCAGTAGGTACGAGACTTGCAGGCTCAGCAGCACCAACCGGAATCAAGCCAGAAGACAGAATCCAGTAAACGCCATGTCAAACCTGTACATATAGCTGAGGATGATGACAAAGAAGACGAGACTATCTTTGATGATCCCCCTCCAGATAAAGACGATTCTAGAAGCGGTCCAGCTAAATCAACTCTTCAAGTTCATCTGAAGAAGACTGAAGAGGAAGATAAGAAGATACAAGACCTCGAGAGTAAAGTCAACGCCTTGATGACGGCTCAAGAAGTGAAGAAAACGGGCATTCCATACCCGTATCCGAGAGAGTGGGATTTGATTCCTTATCCCCCAAAATTTAATTTGATTAACTTTCTCCTTTTGATGGCAGGGGTTCACCAACTCAGCACTTAATCTATTTCAAGTCACATCTCGGCGCAATATCAGGAAATGAAGCCCTGATGGTTCGGTCATTCGTAGGAACCCTACGTGGGTCTGCCTTCGATTGGTACCGACGCCTGAAACCTGGAAGCATCAATAGCTGGGGAGATATGGAAGAACTGTTTCTCACCAACTTTTTTGACGACGATACAGAGGTCTCCATTGGCTCGTTGTTGGATGAGAAGCAGAAGAATGGGGAATCAGTTGACGTCTTTGTCAAACGGTTCCGGAACAAGGCGGTGAACTGCCGAGATCCACTCACAGAGGAGTTTATCTTACAGACATGCCATAACAACTTGTCTTTGGATGTGCTGGAGATAATGGGGGTTGTACCCTCTAAGACCTGGAAGGAGTTGAAGGTCAGAGGTGAGCAAGCTGAAAGATTTCTCAAGAGAAGGAACTTAGAGAGAGGTCAGCCGCCAGCTAACAATCAAAATCAGAAACAGAACTTCAATCCTCGAGGCAGAGGAAGAGGGTCGGGACCCGCTGTTGACACGCATCAAACGTCACAACAGCCGCCACAACCGCAACAGTCATCATTCCAGCTGGCACCGAATCAGAATCAACAGCCTCAGAAGCAATTTAAACCCTCTGAGCCTAGATTCCCAAAGGAATACTCATTCAAAGACGATGAAGTTCCAGTTATCTTCAAGTACCTGCTAGAGAATAATAAGATTAAGCTTCCACCGGTCACAAACCAAGAAGAAGCAACGAAGATTAATGACCCAAAATACTGTGCGTACCACAGAAGGGTCCACCATCCCACTAAGGCGTGTTATGTCTTGAAGGACAAAATACAAACCTTAATTGATGTTGGTATTGTAACACCGAAGCCAAAAGAGAAGAAGGTGGGCGCAAACGCGGTCTCCATTAGCTTCGGATCGGTTCCCTTATCCTGGTTTCAAGCTGAGCCAGTATCAGAAGTGAAGATGCAAACCATCAACGATGACCCTTACGGACAGCGCCAAAAAGGGCTAATATCACACACGGCCCCTAACGGCGAAATCCTTTGGGTTCATCCGGATTTGCTTGAAGATGAACAGTGGACGACATCCATGTCAAAGAAGAAATCGAAGGGTAAAGGAAAGGAGAAGTCCTGTTATGGAGCCTCGGCGATTCCGGAAAAAGACGACGAGGAAATAGCAGCTCTGCCACCTTCTGACGAAGAACAATAAGTTTTCGCTACAAGAGGCGGAAATGAATACCATTACCAGTATCCTGAAGCTTCTAATCCTAACGGTAAAACTCTTACAGAACTGGGGGTGGTTACAACCCCGCCCATACCAATTGAGAAACCTCAGAAAGTGGTTAAGCAGAAAGAGAAAGAACCTCAACCCAAAGAGGTCCAACTTCCGAAGCAGTCTCGTTTCAATAAACCTATTGGACGAGACAAACCGGAAAGTTCGAATACTCCATACCGCTTCGACGTCATGACTCAGTTAGCCAACATCCCAGCAAGGATCACGCTATATGAGTTATTGCGCCTCTCGAAAGAAACCAGGATAGCATTACAAGAAGCCTTGGCTGATTCTGAGGTATTCCTCACTCAGATCAAACCAACTCCTAAAGAGCCAGAGTCATCGGTGCAGCATTGTAATCTGGCAGCTACAAAATTCCCTTGCATCGCTTTCACAAAAGAAGATATGCAAGTCAGGAATTCGAAGCATGATAGACCGTTATATTTTACGGGATATATCGGTTCGAGCATGGTCAACCGGATTCAAGTCGATCCGGGTTCCGCTGTAAGCATCATGCCACTTCGGTTGATGTACCACCTCGGAATTCCCGCCAGCAAGTTAGCCTCCACAGGAACGGTCATCTACGGATTCAATACTAGTGGATCAAGACCGTTGGGAAAAATCCGGGTGAAGTGTCAGCTCGGAGATTTGAGATCTGAAGTCACCTGCTATGTGATCGATGCAGAGACTTCCTATAACTTACTGTTGGGTCGTCCATGGATCCACGGTAATCTTATAGTTCCCTCCACCCTCCATCAGTGTTTGAAATATGTCGACACTAATGAGGAGGTTAAGACGGTGGTCGCGGATAAGCAACCATTCAAGGGGTTAGAAAACTATTTTACTGACTCCCTTCTATATGGTGCTGAGTCCGAAACTGAACCATCGGCCCATGGCACGGACAGCGGAGATGAAGCTGATACCGAAGCCGGGCTCGATTATAGTGAAGGTCTTGTATTAAATGACATTGAACCTCTTGTAATCGATCTTGACGGTGATGAATCGTCGAACGAAAGTTGTAACTGGCAACTTGCCGATGAAATAATAAAGAATGATTTAGAGTATTCGCCTTGTCTTAATGATGTAATGCAGGAATTGTATGATAATCCTAATCTACACATGCCAATTCGTTCGTCCTGCACGGCGACGAAATATCTGCAAAATTCAGCCGGGACAACGGTGATCCTACCTGCAAAGACAGGGGGTGAGAAGGAAATAATCTTTGGGAAAGGGAATCCATCCCCAACTCCTAATCTTTTCTTGGACAGTAACTCAGATGAAGAAAAGCCAGGACAGCATTTCTCTCGGTATAGTTCACAAGCAAATGATTACATGGAGAGACAATGCTATGATCTCTCACTCGGTGAAGGTCTTTATTTTGGTCAAGGAATTAGGGTTCCACCCCGTTCTACCTATGTACCAAAAGGAAAACCGGATAATTATTACACTCATAATAGAGGTTTAGGTTATGCGTCGTCATCTGATGATGAGTGTGGCCAACAGATCATTAACCAATTAAGAAGTGTGAGCGGGCATTCATCCGATACTTCGATGTGGGATTCTGACACGAGCATTGGGGAAAGATTTAAAACTCTAATGTCGAATATGGCGACAGTTGATCCTTCCACGACTGAAGAGGACGATCAATTGCCTATTTGGGAAGACCCACGGATGCATTACATGAACATCCAATACGGAGATCGCTTTGAACAAAGAGAACCTCCTACTGAGGATAAAGTAGTCCAAATTAATATGGGTGACGAAGCCAATCCGAAACCTATATTTATCAGCGGTGATCTTCCGCCGGATGAGAAAGAGGAGCTAATCGCCCTCATCAGAGAGTATATCGACGTTTTCGCTTGGAATTACGAAGATATGCCAGGACTCGATCCGAATGTAGCAATGCATACCCTTAATATAAAATCGGATGCTAAACCTGTCAAGCAACAGCAAAGACGGTTTCGTCCGCAAATTATGGAGGCAATAGAAGCTGAAGTCAAGAAATTGATCGATTCAGGTTTTGTTAGAGAGGAACAACATCCTGAATGGTTAGCCAACATCGTGCCAGTTCTTAAAAAGAATGGAAAAATCAGGATTTGCATAGACTTCAGAGATCTGAATACCGCCTGTCCCAAAGACGACTTCCCTTTACCAATTACAGACGTCATCATTGACAATACATGCGGATTTGAGAGGATGTCATTTATGGATGGATTCTCGGGATACAATCAGATTAAGATGCATCCAGATGATGAAAAGCATACAGCTTTCAGAACACCCCTTGGTGTATTCTGTTATACTGTTATGCCGTTCGGACTGAAGAACGCCGGCGCTACATACCAACGAGCAATGACGAAGATCTTTCAAGAGTACCTTCGGAAGACTGTCGAATGCTACGTTGATGACCTGGTTGTGAAGAGCCGTGACAAGAACGACCACATTAAAGATTTGAAGACGATGTTCGATCTTATGAGAAATCATCAACTAAAAATGAACCCGACTAAATCCTTCCTCGGGATGTCGAGCGGTAAATTTCTTGGATTCGTTGTCACAACAAAAGGTATTCATATCGATCCTGACAAAGTAAAGGCGATAAATGAGCTGCAACCCCCGAGAAATCTTAAAGAACTCAGAGGATTGCAGGGTCGATTGGCATATATCCGACGGTTTATATCAAATCTGTCTGGAAAATGTCAACCGTTCTCTAAGCTCGCGAAGAAAGGCGTGTCGTTTATTTGGGATGAAGCATGCCAAAAGGCGTTCGAGGATATTAAAGCATATCTAGCGAACCCACCTATTCTCGTTGCACCGAAATCGGGCAAGCCGTTTTTGATTTATGTCAAAGCGACGAGCCATTCGTTAAGTGCATTACTTGCACAAGACGATGATAACGGTCACGAGCAAGCAGTGTATTACCTGAGTCACACACTGGTAGGAGCTGAATCTTGTTATCCAATGATCGAGAAGGAATGTCTTGCATTAGTATTTGCTGTCCAAAAAATGCGACACTACTTAGTGGGGCAGACGATTTATGTCATCTCCAACATAAACCCTGTCCGCGTATTCATGACCCAACCAGCATCCATGAATTGGCGTTTAGCTAGATGGGCTCTACTTTTATCGCAATATGATTTGTACTTTAAGCAACAAAAATCGGTTAAAGGACGAGCTATTTGCGATCTTCTGGCGGAAAACCCTACAAAGGATATAGTCGAATTATATGACGATCTGCCGGATGAAACCCATGAAGTTAACACCACCTCACATCAACAAGTGTGGCAGTTGTACTTCGATGGGGCTTCTCGTGCAACCAATGTGGCGAGCACACCCGGACGTTCTAAAATCTCCTCAGGAGTGGGGGTCGTTTTAGTGTCCCCGGAAAAGCATGTCTTGCCTAGAGCATACTCGTTGACCGGACCATGTTCTAATAATGTGGCCGAATACAACACGTTAATAATTGGACTCAATTTTGTCAGAGAGCTGGGGGTCGAATACCTTGAAGCTTTTGGAGATTCTCAACTGGTAGTTAATCAAGTACGAGGAGAGTATGAAGTCAGAAGTCCAGACCTGATTCCATACCACCAGGTTGCCACTGAAATGGCAAACTCGTTTGAGGGATTTTTCATCGAGTACGTTCCACGTCTCCAAAACGCGTATGCAGACGCATTGGCGGTATTGTCAGTATCATTGGCTCAACCTCCCGAAACAGAGCAATTGATTACAGTGAGGACTCACCAACTTATCGTTCCAATCTACGATTCGGATGTTAAAGAAGCATACTCAACAGCAGTTGAACCCGAAGTTCGAGATTGGCGCTTTCCCATTATCGACTATGTCCTACATGGTATATTGCCTGAAGATGTAAGAGAAAGGGAATCAATTCGGCGAAGAGCACCGAGATTTTACTACAACGCCACGGCGCAAATGTTGTATCGACGATCGTACGACGGTCTTTTACTTCGTTGTCTATCCGGCAAAGAAGCAGAACAAGCACTCAAAGAGGCGCATAATGGAATATGCGGTGCACATCAACCCGGTCCTAAACTTTGTGATCGACTTAGAAGAATCGGGTATTACTGGCCAACTATGGTAAAGGATGCAGTTAACTACGCACGACGATGTGAAGTGTGTCAGTTATATGCAAATTATATGCACCAGCCTCCCGAGTATTTACACCCATCAGCAACGTCGTGGCCATTCGAAACTTGGGGCATGGATATCGTAGGTCCTATTTTTCCACCTTCGGTTAAAGGGGACTGCTTCATTTTGGTAATCACCGATTACTTCTCGAAATAGGCAGAAGCAGTTCCACTTAGAGAAGTAAAGACGAATGATGTCATTAAGTTTATCAAACACCATGTCATATATTGGTACGGTGTTCCAAGGCGAATAGTACACGATAATGGCCCTCAATTTATTAGCAACGCATTCATCAAATTCTGCGGTAAATTCGGGATTAAGGACGTTTCATCAACCGCTTATAATCCTACAGCTAACGGATTAGCCGAAGCTTTTAACAAGACTATCATCAAAATCTTGGTAAAATTGGTGAAAACCAATAAACGAGATTGGGACGACAAACTTGGCGAAGCCCTATGGGCTTATCGCATAACTGTCCGTACACCTACCGGAATAACCCCATATGCCTTAACATATGGATGTGAAGCTGTTCTCCCATTGGAAATACAGATTCCTTCTCTCCGTATCGCCCTCGCAACGGGAATGATGACGGAAGAACATCATCAGAAACGTCTCGAGGAATTAGAGACGTTAGATGAGAAGCGCTTGGAAGCTCAACAACAGATCGAGTTTTATCAAGCCAGAATTTCTCGGACTTTTGATAAAAGAGTCCGACGACGAAGTTTTAAAGAAGGAGATCTAGTTCTTGCCGTCCGAAGACCTATGATTCTTACTTCCAAAAAGAAAGGAAAATTTGAACCTAAATGGGAAGGGCCGTTTGTGATAGAAACAGTCTATTCAAATGGTGCATACCGTCTGGTCACTCAGGATGGCAACAAATTGATGATGCCAATAAATAGGAAGTTCCTGAAAAAGTATTACCCATAATACGTTCGGGATAACCTATGTAAAACGGGAAGTTCCTAGAAAATCCTATACAGGATATTTTAGGATAACCCGATATCAGTTGATTATTCTCAATGGAAAATGATCATGTGAATAATCCATTCTTAATTATGAAGAAAATAATTAAGACCCTCTTACTACTTTTGTTGAGATAAGATTTAATGATAGTTAATCTTTCCTCACAAAACCCTGTGATATGATCATGGAAAGGGAAACTCGATGATTCGTAACCCCGCACCATGAAGCCCTCACTGAGCAGATCGACCAAAGGTCATCGGTCTGTATCAGTCGGCAAGTTATTTTATGAAATCAAAGTCGCTCACCGAGTAGTTCATACGAATCAACAAACTCAGTGTTATTTGTACCTTACTCCTATTCCTCTTTCGGTCAAACCTTACTACAGTTAGGACCAAAGCCAAAATCTCCTCTCGATTCGTTCCATGAACGAGAGGTCCACAAATTGAGTGATCAAACCTTTAAACAGTTAGGATCTTCTCAAAATCCCCACTTGGTCAAACCTTCCTACAGTTAGGACCACAAACAAAATCTCCTCTCGATTCGTTCCATGAACGAGAGATCCACAAACTGAATAATCAAACCTTATGACAGTTAGGATTATTCAAACCAATTCAGATTCTTTAAGTGGAGATCCCACTTTGAATTTCCTTTGCATCAGGAGATAGAATATAAAATTCTTCCTCTCCGATTCTGGGTTTATCTCTACCAACAAACAAGAGACCAGGAGATAGAATATAAAATTCTTCCTCTCCGATTCTGGGTTTATCTCTACCAACAAACAAGAGATAGGAAAATAGAATATAAAATTCTTCCTTTCTAATTCTGGGTTTTTCTCTACCAACAAACAAGAGACTCTGAACTGGAATATCCAAGTTCTTTCTTCACGAGCTTAGATTCGTTTTCATACAAAGAGAACGTAATCTATTTACACTTTAAGATCCATGCCATTTACGCATGGGGGATGTTATCTCTATCCCTTATTAGAGATAAGCCTACATCTAACACATGTAGCCTACACATTTAATGCTGTAGTTTAAAGTCTAAAAGAATTTAAGTCTTTTAGCCCAACGTTATATGTGAAACGGACCTAGATAATTCACATACTAGCCCGACTCAAACGGTAATCGATAAAGGCATATCAAATCCGTTGATGGCTGAGGATTTGCCAAAAATCCTATAAATATTATGGTTATTTATTCTAGAACAAGAATGAGTAATCATAATAAAATCTCAATAAGCAAAAAGATTCAATATATTGACCAAGAGTGTTCAAACAAAGGTACAAGAATATATGTTCTCCAATTACAGAAGCTTATATTGACTAATCTGATTCTCAAGTTTTGAAAGCTCTAATGCATAAGCCTGTTCAAGCTCAGCCGCCAATTTAATTTTGAAGGCTTCTTCGTCAACATTGTGAAGCGCGGCGACCTCTTGTTCCTTTTCAGCAAGTATTTTATCTTGAAGGTTCAGTTGCTGTAACAGGTTTTCTTCAACCTGAATTTCCTGCGTCAACTCGGACTCCAAGACCTCATGAGCATCCTTGGCCATTGCAAGTTCCTCCTCTAAGCGAACTATTTCCGCTCGACTCGATTCTAAATCCCGGCGTAGGTTAACCTTGGCTTGTGTTCTTTTGCCAACACTCACCCTAAGTTGATCACTTCGGGCTCTTAGCTTTTGAAGTTCGAGATTAGCTGATTTTTGGGAATCACGCCAAGCCTGCAACCTGAATTCCATGTGAGAAGCGATATAGGAGGGTATGCCTTTAGCGCGAAGAGCTTGTAGAAGTTCAACATGTCGCTTCAAATCAACCAAATAAGCGTTGACCGAATCGGCTAACTCATTATACCCTTCCTCTCTGAATCCTGATATAAAACGCTCAAGAGATTTTTTATAACTCTCAAAGTACGATCCCTTGAAGAGAATACGATCGACCATAGAGTTCAAAAAGGGAATGAAGCCTTGGAGATTGGAACAGATGACAGCCTTGTCCGGATCGTCGTCGACCAATAACGTTTGTATATGATTCGATAATGATGAAGGAACTGCGATGAGGGCAAATAAGTCAGTACAGAACACATGTATGCATACGAGACAACGGGATGAAGCATACCAAGTTCGACGGAAGAGCCTTCAATACGACTTGGTTCACCCAAGGATGGTAGTCCGGATTCCTGAACAACTAAGGTTGGTTCAAGAACGGTAGCTGTCGATGCACCCGCTATATCAGATGTTTTTTTAACTAAAGCCTCAGAAAACGGCAAGTTCAAACTAAGAGGCTCCTTAGGAGGGGATTCTACAAACAAAAGAATCATAATGAACATAATTGGGTGTTAAACGGAAACTTGAAGCAAATGAGGTTTAAAACTCACCAACTCTAGGCACAACATCAGTAGATGTACCAACTTCTTCAGTTGATCTTGCTTTTGTTGCGACTGGACTGATCTGAGGAGTGACATTGACCTCTATCATCATAGGATCTGCAGGAGTTGCAGGTCGGGATTCGAGAATGGACGATTGAAGATCAACATCAGTCCCTGCCCATGATGAATAGTCACGACCCTCAGGCTGATGTTCAGTCTCAGTGATTATAGCAGTATCGGTTCCGGTAACTGGTCCTATAATTCAGATACTTAGACAATTAGTCGGGTAAAAATATATATCTAAGATAAGGAGTTTACAGAACAGAAGCCTTACTCTCAGAAGGACCTGCCTCTGCTAAACCGACACCAATCGCTGATTCCGTGGCCGCATTAGTCGCTTTCCCGAACAACAAATCAGAGATTTCTTGATGATCGCCCTCTAAAACATCAATATTATAGTCGAAATCGCTGAAGTCGTCGATTTTGGGGGTGTGGGTGATTCCTCCTTCTGTTGGTTCGCTCGCTACAACATCTACAGAATACATCGAGTTATAAATAACATATGAATTCAGACAAGTTTGTCAAGATGAAGATTAATTCTACCTTTGTTCGTCGGAACAAGTTCGGGAGTTTCGCTACTTGTACCCACTTCTTTTAGTTTAACTAAAAGGAGACAAAGCGCACGAGTCATTAAAGGAGGCACACGGTA
>BQKN01000038.1:571540-653574 GCA_022839385.1 Asparagus kiusianus
AAAGAACCCGTAACCATAACATCAAACACGTAACCTTAACATCAAACCCGTATCCTTAACAACTACAACGCAACCTTAACAACAATTCAATAACTATAACGAAAAACCCTTAACCTAAACAACAAATCAATAACCATAATAAAAAACTCATAACCATAACATCAAACACGTAACCTTAACATCAAACCCGTATTCTTAACAACTGCCACGCAACCTTAACAACAATTCAATAACTATAACGAAAAAACCTTAACCTAAACAACAAATCAATAACCATAATAAAAAAAACCCGTAACCATAACATCAAACCCGTAAACTAAACAACAAACGTAAATACTTGAGATATGAGGTAAATACTTACTTGTTACATCTACAAATGCAAAAATGGTTAAGAGTTTTTTGCTCCTCTTCCGTCAGTAGCGCGGCAACATCTGCTGACACCTTATAGTTATGTACAAATGTTTCCTTGTCGTCCAAAAACTTGATGATGAAGCCTCCTGAAAAGGGAATCCCCTCGTTCAGCTTATTTCTGTACATTTCTTCTTCTGGACTCATAGAGGAACTCATGTGTTTTTCCAGATAGAGTGGGGGTTACTTTGTAGCCGAGCAGGAGCCAACTCTGCTACCTTTTCCTGCACCTACGCTTCCTCCTCCCCATCCACTTCTATTATAGCCTTGTCCCCTATGTTGTCTTTTTCTTTCTTCTTCTTCCCTTCAGTGTAAGGGGTGACTACCCACTTGGAAGGCTTCACCGATCTTTTGCATCTCTTTCGTTTAGGGGGTGCAGCAGCGGCCACCTTCTCGCGTGCCCTCGTTGCACCCCTCTTTCTCTTATTCAAAGCCTTTGAAAACATAATAGGAGAATCTTCGTCATCAGTTGATGTCTCTGTTGCTGGTGGAGGGGCATTGTCTGATTGCTTTATTTCCATCCTAGTGTCCTCCCGCAGAGTGTCTGATTCCAAACAACCCATTCGAAGTATAAATATTAAGAAAACTTAGCCCCTTCTATCTAAACTTAACAATTTTATAGTAAACCTTACAACTGATGCCTAAACACATGGTAAAAAAAGTTGCTAACCTATACAAGTTTGTGTCTCCCCATCGCCTGCAGAAGGGACTTTAACCGTTGGCGTTATTTCCCTTCCAGTGCCATCGCGTTGAGTGCCTGTTTCTGATAATATTCAGAGTATAAATAATAAAAAGCTTAACAACCAATACGTAGACATAACAACCAATCTCTAACGTATAGTACAAAAGCAAGCTGACCTGTACAAGTTAGCAGCTCCTTCGCTGGCGGGGACACCTTCTCTTCCTCGTTTATTTCTACCTCAAGAGCCTTGTCAACAGCAGATACCTCTGGTGGAGGTAATTCTCCTGGCGGAGCATCTTCACTCTTCTTGTGGATATCAGAAAACAATGGTTGTAGAGAGGCCCTCCCTGTTGGAGGGGCCTCGCTCTTCTTATTAGCTTCATCAAATAATAATGATTTATTGACATCCCCCTCGTACTGTACATCAATGCCACCCACGGTGCCTGGAGTGTCTGATTCAAAAAATAAACACAAATGAGCTTAGGTACTTCATTGTCAAAAAAAACATAGCATCAGTTACATAACCCTAAAACTAACCAAGATACTTAACAATCAATCTCCAACCTTGATAATAAATCCCTGACCTTAACATTAGATCCGTAAAGTTAACAATACATTCTTAACCTTAACAATAAATCCCTAACCTTAACATTAGATCCGTAAAGTTAACAATACATTCTTAACCTTAACAATAAATCCATATACTTATCAATCAATCTTTAAACATAACACGCAAACGTAATTGCAAGCCACATCTAACCTGTACAAGTTTGCGGCTCCATCAATGAGCTGGAGACCAATCCTGTAGGGCTCTTCTCCTTGTATACAGAGAGGGTTCCGGATCGTGCTTCGCTTAGTTCCTCTCTCAGTCTTCTATTTTGAGCAGACAGCTTAGCCACCTTCACAGAAAGAGCACTTATCTTTACACGGTCTGCAGCAATCATACCCTTGAATTTATTCTCGTTCTCGCGACGTAATGCTTGGTTCATTGCCGCGATGATCTTCCAGTAGATAACTTGCTGAGGCCATTCCATTTGCTCAACTGCCTCATTTGGCTTCTCGGCGTCTTCATCAATATCCTGTGGCATCACATATGCAATGGACATGTAGAGTATTATTAAAAGGATTAATTAATTCAAAAACAAATGAAATCCACGATTGCTAAGTTCTTACAAGTGCATCAATTGGGATGTCGTCATCTTCTGCTCTCCTCTTCTTCTTGTGAAGAAGGTCTCTTGGGTCACGAGCCCTGCCGGCGTCTACTGCAGCCGGACCCTTAATCCTCCTCCTCTTCTCTCTCTCTCTCTCTCTCTCTCTCTCTCTCTCTCTCTCTCTCTCTCTCTCTCATCTTCTCTTTCTCTATCCCCTGCTCCTTCCCCCAAAAACCTCCCTCGATTCTTTGAAGTTGGACATGTTGTTGTGGAAGCTTTATCGTAGCTTTGCTTGCTTTAGCAACAACAGTGACCAATCTCAAAGAACCAGCAACGTCCCCAAGTCTCATCCAATTTGTCAGGGGAGGCCTCACCGTACAACCAACTGCTGGCTTCTTGATGCCGGAGAGTTCATAATACCACAACTGTACATTAGAGAAATAAAAACTTAACAAACACCTTCATCCGTAACAATTAATAAGTAACCCTAACAATAAAAACGTAACATTAACAACCAAACCGTAATATTAAAAACCAAACCATAACCTTGACAACGAAACCATAACCTTGACAACCAAACCCTAACCTTCACAATCAGTAGTAAAAAACATGATTACTTACACAAACTAGAGGGGTACACCCTTGCAGATATAATATCGTCTTCCCTGGCTCAGGACCCTTCAGTGCCCTCTCTATCGCGTCAGATGTCTCACTGAATATATAGGTCCCCCAAGCAGTGTTATTGACCTGTTCGATGCTGTCGACGTACTTGAATAAATGCCTAGGAACGCCGAAAACACTGCTTGGACACCAAATCATGCTCAGCTGATAGAGGATTTGTAGCAGGACAAAGTCCTTCACATCTCGGCGATCAGAAGATAGTACCAGCTTCAAGAGCAGTTCCTCCACATTGCGTCTGGTGAGGCCTCCTTTGGGGGGAGCTATACTGCTAGAACCCCCGGCCTCGGGTTTGTCAAAAAACCTGGACCAAATCCTATTTTTCCTGTCCCGATTGTGGTCAACATGAAGCCCCTCATTGGAGAACCATGTATGCTCCATTACCCACTCAAGGTTGAATGAGCATGCGATCTCTTCTCCATCATTCCTGTCGGTGAAGACGAATTTTTTGCTTTTCTCGTCCCACTGACTCAAAATGTGCTCAAAGGTGGGAAGATCGATACCAGGTAGGACAAATTGGACGTAGTGTCTGAATACACTATCTTCGTAGGCCGCAAAATGCCTTGGCCCCATACGCGTCACCAAATTCCGCATGAAGTCGTGATAAGCACCGAAGCTGGCGGTGGGCCACAACGTAATAGCTGGCTTTGCCCTTTTCCTACAAAACAAAAACACAAGACGAGAGCATTTTTGAGTATAATCAGTAAACATAACAACTATGCTGTAAACTTTGTGGGTAAACCAATAACCTTAACAACAACCCCATAACCTTAACCACAAAAACATAACCTTAACAACCAAAGCCTAACCTCAACAACTAAACAACAACCTCAGCAATAAAAGCATGAACCTTGCATGTTAACAGTAACCTCAACAGCTAACAGACACACGTAGTTTTGGACCTTCCCACCAGACTAAGAGCATTATCAATCAAACCATAACCTTAACAACATAAAACTTGTGGTAAAAATTACATTTTGGGTGCTGCTATGTGCTTCTCTTTTTCTCCTCTCTGTAGACCAAGGAACGCTCTAGTGGCATCGTTAGACGCGCCGGTGGTGCCGGTGCTGCCCTCTAGACCTTCGCGGGGGCCTACACTTAAATTTTGAGGCGGGCTTCTGGGATGAGAATGGCTGGTTGCGATGTCCTCTAGAACATCAGCAATCGCAGCTCCAGCTTCAGATTCAGTCCGCACTACAGTTGTATGGGCTCTTTCTGAAATTTCGAACCGCTGGGCGTCATCCCTTTCGCTATGGTCGGCATTGAGGTTGGCTTTGGGGGTTGAATCGACGGCCATTTTAATCCCTTTGCTTTGATTCGGTTTGCGTTGGGGTCGGTTGATTTAGGGCTAGGGTTTTGAATTGGGTTTCTAGAGTCGGTTTGCTTGCAGAAGAGAGAGATGATAGGGTACGGACGAGGAGGTAACTCATAACGGGGGATTTTAAACATAAGGGTATTTTGGGCATTTCGAGCGGGGTTTAAACGGAGTTACGCCTGGGGATTCGTTTTGGGGGCTGGAAGAAAATCGCGATTCGTTTTGGGGGTAAAGGACCCGTTGAAAAAGTCTGGGGGGGGGAGGGCAGAGCACGTTTTGTGGTGTTTTGGGGGCTGGAAGCAATTTTCCCTTTATTCTATTAAGCCCCTAAACATACTCCTACTTTTCTATGAAGCTCTTGAACTCTTGTTTTAGTCTATCAAGCCCCTAAAGTTTGTACTTTCCTTCTATATAGCCCGTATGTTGGTTCGACATAAATATAAAAGGGGGTAATGGTCTCATTGAATGTGTTTTAAAGGGAAGTGAATGTTGAATATAGAATATACTTAATATAGGAAATATTAAATATGGGGTACTCTAAATATAGGATATAATAAACGCTCATTAATGTTTATTCCATATATGTAATTTTTTACTTAGCATCCAAGTAATTGTAATTATATAAGGAGAAGGTCTTCTTCTATTGAAAGGCATTCGAATCATAATAAAAAATAAGTCCTTCTCAAATCTCTTATTCTTTGTATTAATTTCTACATGGTATCAGAGAAGGTTCGATAATTGAACCTGGTTCTTTCGAATTGAATTGAATTGAATTCCGCTGCGAATCTCAAATTGAAAGCTCAATGGGTTCCAAAGACGATACAACAATGGTATCGTCAAACTCAAACCCTAATCCTCACATTGTTCATAACCACATCGATGCACCCTTCCCAACTGGCAATACCCTGAATGAGAACAATTACACCCTTTGGTCGAAGGTCATGAAGATGCGGATTAATGGTCGGAAGATGTGGGGGTACATCAGTGGTACAAAAACGAAGCCTACAGAAGGGAGTGAAGAGTATGAAATTTGGTGCTCGGAGAACGATAAGGTGAAGGGATGGTTGTGTGATTCGATGTCCACAACACTTATGAATAGGTATGTTTGTCTGGAAACTGTGAAGGAAGTTTGGGACTCTCTTGAAGCTATGTATACCGACACATCTGATGATACTCAAATCTTTGAGTTACATAGGAAGTGTTTCTCAACAAAACAAACTGGTAGATCTCTTGCGACTTATTATGATGAATTAGCAGCAATTTTTCAAGAGATTGACCAGCGCAACACGGTGAAAGGAGAAAGTGTTGAGTCTATCGCCCTCCTACAAAAATATGTAGGACGTCTTAGGGTTCACATGTTCCTCTCTGGATTGGATAGTATGTATGATCAAGTGCATGGTGAAATTCTTCGAAAAGACCCACCACTTACGTTGGAACAGTCTTATCAGACAGTACGAAGGGAGTTCACAAACAGGTGATGGGAACTCAAGCACCTTTAACTGAGTCTTCAGTTATGGCACTCAACTATAAAAAGGGACAGCCTCAAAGTTCCTGGAATTCTCATAGAGAGACTCGACCTCTCCGCATTGATCTCGAGTGTACCCACTGTGGAGAGAAGGGGCACACAAAACAGAAGTGTTATGAAGTCATCGGGTATCCGGAATGGTGGGACTTTACAAAGCGACCAAAGAAGAACATAGCTGCGAAGAAGGATGCTGCTAAAATTCCTCCTTCAGTGAATGTTGCCCAGTCAGGTATGGAAACTAAAGGTAGTGTTTTATTTGTAAATTCTTTGAATAGTCCTTGGTTAATTGATACTGGTGCATCAGATCACATGGTAAACGACTCTAGCATATTATCATCCATTACACCTTCAACCCAAACCTCTATATACACAGCAAATGGTGGTTCCTCTCCTGTAGTTGGAGAAGGTTCCACTGGCATATCTGACTCCCTGACATTACACTCTGTCCTTATTGTTCCTGCCCTAGAGTACAATATCTTGTCTGTCAGTAAGATCACTGTTGCACTTACATGTACTGTGACGTTTTGGCCATAATTATGTATTTTTCAGGACATAGTGACTCGGCTGGTTCTTGGTTGTGGTGTTAGAAAAGACAATCTCTACTATTTGGACCTGACTAATAGTGGAGAGAAGAGAATTCATCAGGTGAATAAAGTCGGAGGAATTGAAGAAGCAAAAGCTAATGTGTGGTTATGGCATCGGCGATTGGGACATCTCTCCTTCGGATATCTTCAGAAATTAAATTCATCGTTATTTTCGAATTGTAGTATTTCAGAGTTTAAGTGTGATATTTGTGAACTCGCTAAGAGTCATCGTATTACATACTCTCCAAGCTTTAATAAAAGTTCAGAACCTTTTAGTATTATTCACTCTGATGTATGGGGTCCTGCACGTATTCCTTCATTGTCTGGAGCTCGTTATTTTGTGACTTTTATTGATGAGTGTACTCGTATGATATGGGTATCCCTAATTACCCATAAAAGTGAAGTCTTCTAAGTATTTAAAAATTTTTATCAGATGGTTTTGACCTAATTCCAAAGGAAGATACAAGTGTATCAATCTGATAATGGAGGAGAATTTACTAGTACTGACATGTCGGAGTTCTTGGCAAATAACGGCATTCGACATCAAACCTCTAATGTTTATACCCCACATCAAAATGGGTTAGCTGAACGAATGAATAGACAGCTGTTAGAAGTTGTTCGTGCATCTCTTTTTGGAATGAATATGCCATTGAATTATTGGGGAGAGGCGTTAAAATCTGCTGCTTACTTGATAAACCGCACACCATCTAGGGTCATTGAATTGCAGACCCCTTTCCACAAACTTCATGATTTTATCACCATCCCTGCAATGCCAAACCTGGAACCACGTGTTTTTGGATGTGTTGTCTTTGTTCATATACCTAAACATCAGCGAGGAAAATTGGATCATTGTGCTCGAAAGTGTGTGTTTATTGGATATGCTGATTTTAAAAAGGGTTATCGTTGTTATGATCCTATGGAGGGGAAGGTGTATATCTCTTTGGATGTTTCGTTTCGAGAATTGGAGGCGTATTTTATGGGATCTTCCCTTCAGGGGGAGAAACATATTGATGGTGAAGGAAAGTTCCCTGTTATTAGGGATATGTTTCAGGAACTAGAGAATTTGATGAGTAATTTGAACAGGCATAGTAACCTAACTGATGATGAAAAGGAAAGTGAAGCAGAGCAAATGATAGGGGGAGATCAGGGTATTGAAGATGAACTTCATATAAATGGAGAGGATCAGACGACAGGGGGAGATCAAGCTGAGGTAGTAGAAGTTGCCTGTGACTCCAACATTCTAACACCATCTACCGAAGCACTGCCGCAGAATGTCGAACCTCAGGTATTACCTAATCCTAACAGTGTTAATGATATTCAACCTAGACGTTCAGAAAGGCCTACGAAAGGTATTCCAAAATCTACTTATGAACCATATATCAATTCCAAAGCCAAATACCCAATTTCTGATTACGTGTCCACCAATAGGTTGTCTAAGTCGTTTACATGCACTATGAATCAATTATCCTCTGTATCTATTCCTAGTAATTTGTAGGAAGCACTATCAGATCCACGATGGAAGAAAGCCATGAATGAAGAGATAAATGCATTACAGAAGAATTCCACTTGGGAACTTGTTGATAAACCCCACGGATATCGTACTGTTGGGTGTCGTTGGATCTTTACTATAAAGATGAACTCAGATGGAAGTATTGATAGGTATAAAGTCAGACTAGTTGCCAAAGGATATACGCAGACGTATGGTGTGGATTATGAGGAGACCTTCGCTCCAGTGGCAAAGATAAACACTATTCGTGTACTCATTTCTCTTGCAGCCAATCAAGGTTGGCCATTACAACAGTTTGACATGAAGAATGCATTTCTCAATGGAGACTTAGAAGAAGAAGTATACATGGAGTTACCACCTGGAGTCACGAATCCTGAAGGAGGAAAAGTATGCAAATTAAAAAAGGCATTGTACGGGTTAAAACAGTCGCCATGAGCTTGGTTTGGACGGTTTACGAAGAGCATGAAGGCATTTGAATATAAACAAAGTAATTCTGATCATACCTTGTTTATAAAACCGAAGTCAGGCAAGCTTACCGCTCTTATTGTTTATGTTGATGATATGGTTGTTACTGGAAATGACTCAGTAGAAATGGAGGCACTGAAGAACTATTTGTCACGGGAATTTGAGATGAAGGATTTGGGACAGTTAAAATACTTCTTAGGCATTGAAGTTGCAAGATCAAGTCAAGGTATTTTCATGTCTCAACGAAAGTATATATTAGATCTTCTTGCGAAAACTGGGATGCTTGATTGCAAACCGGTAGATACACCGATTGAAGCGAATCATCACTTGGGAATGTTCCCTGACCAAGTTCCATGTGACAAAGGAAGGTACCAACGCTTAGTAGGAAGACTAATTTATCTCTCCCATACTCCACCGGATATTGCTTATGCCATTAGCGTTGTAAGTCAATTCATGCATAATCCAAGTGAAGAACATATGACGGCGGTCTTTCGAATACTAAGGTACTTGAAGAAATCTCCAGGAAAAGGTCTCTTATTCCAGAAAGGTGGTGATATGAAAGTAATGGGATACACCGATGCAGATTGGGCAGGAGATGTGACGAACAGGAGGTCAACCTCAGGCTATTTTACGTTTGTATGTGGGAATTTGGTGACATTTAGAGCTAAGAAGCAAAAGGTTGTTGCTAGATCAAGTACAGAATCTGAGTTTTGGGGTATGACTCATGGAGTATGTGAACTATTATGGATACGGAATATATTGAAGGATCTTGGATTTAAACTCGTGAAAGCAATGGATCTTCACTGTGACAATAAAGCAGCGATTATGATTGCACACAATCCAATTCAACATGATCGTATGAAACATGTTGAAGTGGATCGGTGTAGGCTGTCTAAAAATCACAACAGATAGCTGATCCCCATCAAACACCGATGATAGAAGTTACAATTCGACGGCTTCCAGAAGGCTACAATTTGAAGACTTTCACGTAGATCGATGGAGGTTACAATCTGATGACCTTCGCAACAACTGATGAAAGCTCTAATCAACAGCCTTCACAATCAACATCGGGAGTTACAATCTGACGACTCTCATATTTTTAAGGAGCCAAGATGAATGTTACAAGGTGACGATCGTTGCAACGCTCTAGCAAAAGAGACTACAAATTGACGGTCTCTTCATATTAAAACACAGATATCTCTCAAACCGTAAGGAATTTGGCAAAACTGACGGAGCAAACCGAATCCTATAGGGTAGGTTTGGTCGGCTCCGTCTCGTCGAGATAGCCGATTTTTATATATAATTCGTCCAATTCCGACTTACGGTTTGAAAGTTATGACATGTTCTTCGCAGCAAGTTATGTTCTGAAGTCCGTCTGCAAGACTGGACTTCGTCTGAACATTGGACTTAGGCTGAAGTTCATCGAGCCCGCCAGAGGCTCAGCTCTGCATCCAAGATTCAAAACGCAGAGGTCATGCCCGCGTTCCAAACTCAAAACGCAGAGGTCATGCCTGCATTCTAAACTCAAAACGCAGAGGTCGTGACCACATTTGAGATTCAAAATGCAGAGGTCGTGGCTGCGTTCCAAACTCGAAACGCAAATTTCGTGGACTTGAAACGCAGAGTTCAACTCTGCGTCCAACGACAAAAACGCACAGTTCATGCGGAGCCCAACTCTGCGTCCCAGGTCCAAGACGCACAGTTCATGCGGAGCCCAACTCTGCGTCCCAGGTACAAAACGCACAGTTCATGCAGAACCCAACTCTGCGTCCCAGGTCCAAAATGCAGAGTTCATTTCTGCGCAGCGCGACCTGTGCGTTTTTAGCCTAAAACAGGCCCAACTCTGCATTTCAGGTCCAGAAACGCACAGTTCGGGCCCAGAACGTTGTTTTCAGCGTTTGACTCGTTCAAACACGATTTGAACGGTTCTAGAACCATTTTCTCCCCACGATTTGAGGGGTTCACTACCCTATCATGGAGAGATTTATGGGGGGTAGTTACATCCTATTAAACCCTCATTAAGGAGAGATTTAAGGGGACGGTTACACCCCTAAATCCCCTATAAATAGTAAAAAACTCAACTAAGTTCGGATCCTTTTTTGGCTGACTTTTTGGGGATCCTTGATCGGGCATCTTGGAGTTTTCTGCAGCAACAAAGTCCTTGGAGTATTCCCTTGGCTTATTAACCGAACTTTCGGTTCAAATCAACTCTTTTTCAAGAGTTCAAACTCGTTCAGAGTTAAACTCGATCTAAGTTATCAACTCGTCCAGAGTTTCCAACTTGCACTGCAAGTTCTTCTAAACTCGGTCAGAGTTTCAAACTTACCACGCAAGTCCTCTACAACGTCAAATCGTGAGGAGAAGACCACGTTCCAATGAATCAAGACGTTCGGATCGTCAACGGAGAGCAAACTCGACGCGAGCATTCGAGGGAGGCACTCCATCGCCACCGTGAAGAACCCAGAATTAAACAAAGGGGTGAATTCAGATCATTCTCCTCTCTTTTGTAATCAGAAAATCCAATTGTAATCGAGATTGAGAGAGTTATAATCATTCTTTTTCTAAGCAGTTAGAGAGAATAAATCAAATACGATTCTTTTATTATTATTTTTACTACAAATTTTCCACAAACAATCGGTTCTTTATCAGAGAAAATATTGACAAAGGGTGCATATGTTTTCTATTCGTGAAGTCGGAAGATCAACTTGCAGATATTCTTACAAAAGGAGTTTGTGGACGAATATTTAATGAAGTGATTGACAAGCTGGGCATGATTGACATCTATGCTCCATCTTGAGGAGGAGTGTTAAATATAGAATATACTTAATACAGGAAATATTAAATATGGGGTACTCTAAATATAGGATATAATAAACGCTCATTAATGTTTATCCCATATATGTAATTTTTTACTTAGCATCCAAGTAATTGTAATTATATAAGGAGAAGGTCTTCTTCTATTGAAAGGGCATTCGAATCATAATAAAAAATAAGTCCTTCTCAAATCTCTTATTCTTTGTATTAATTTCTACAGTGAATACTCTCATGCCCACCATTTGTAGAAGGATATAATTTCATATAACTAAACAAATTATAGATTAGTTAAAGGGAAAAAAACCTTCCTCAATGTTTGACTAAAGGAAGAAAAAACCCAATAAAATTCAATTGCACATGTTGTTTCTACTTCAATCAAATACATTCTTGTATCTTAATTATATTCACATCACAATGCTTTAATTTTTCATTATATGCACTCAAAAACTTGCATACTAGGTGGTAAAAAAATTAAAACTTTTAACAAATAGCAGGTAGAACAAAGCTCAGATTGTAACACTCGCGTCATTATTTTTACGATATTCCAATTATACCCGAGCTAAAATTTGTATTTGGCTGGTGTTTGATTAAAACCACCATGATGGTTAAATAGCATGAAATTCAAAACTTTAGCGGATAAATAGAATGAAAGTAAAAAACTTTAAGGGCTACATCTATATCTATATCTATATCTATACTATTTATAAAAGAGGATTGGAGTGTTAAAACTTTTGATTGGCTCTTTTATCCCTCTAAAATTTGATAATTTTCAATAATGCCTTGAAATTTATTCAATTCATTCTATTTATTACACTATAATTATTATACATGCAATAAACATAAGAACCAATATTAAAAACTAAATATATACTATAAAATTGAATCATATTCCTCAAATTTTATTCATATTCTATTTATTACACTATAATTATTCTTGCAATAAACATAAGAACTAATATATATCATAAATTTTAACCATGTTAGTCTTATGTTAAATAAGATTATTTCACTTTATATATTAATTATGTATTATCCAATAAATATACAATTTTAATATTTAAGATAAAAATATGATAGCTTATATTTATAAATTGTATTGTAATTTAAGATAATTTAATATTTAATTAAAAATCTAACATCTAATCTAATACTATAATATATTAATATGTGTGTCTAATATATGAAAAATTCGTGGAGAGAAATACTGTAAATGCTAATCTCTTTGCGTACGTAGTCTAGAAATAGCATATATAACTATCATAATATATTACTAACTATTGCAATATACTTATCATAATATTAGGAAACAAGGTAATTCTGGGCATGTAGAATTCCAATCGGTATGTGAAACTATTACATTTGCTCTTAACACTGGATGTGGAAAGGTAATTTTCAAGGAAGATGTGGATGTGGTAATTAGAGCTATCCAAAATGGTGTGGAGCAACACTCAAATTTTGAACACTTTATAGATGATATTCAGCGATGTTGCACATGACTCAAGGAATGAGATTGTCAGATAGTTCATTAAACAAGGAATGTAACGGCTCATGTGTTAGTCTGAAGAGCTAAGAAAATTGATGATTTTGTAGTATGGTTCGAAGACCCACTACTGTTTTTATACAATATTCTGCAGTCTGATAAGGAGCAGCGTTTGTCCACATTCTTTTGTTGTGGTTTTAGGTTTTCAGTTTAGTTTGGATGTGTCTTAATATATTTTTTCCAATAAAAAAACTATTGCAATATAATAATTAGATCCTACTAACAAATTAATTTATGACATTTGCCCTTCTGAACATACTAATAATGCATATAATATGAATAGTAGTGAGAAATAAACTCATAATTAAAGCATTCATGTATCTTCTCTGATTGACTAATCATATTCTATTATTTAATTATGCACTAATTATTTCACGACTAATCTACTTCCTTCCATTAGGATCTCAAGAGATGCATAAAATTATATTATATATGGATGCTCAAATGCATAAAAGAAAACACTAAACGAATAAAAAGACAAAAAAATGAAGGAAGTGAGAATTTTGATAGTGGAGTCAGTCTCTCGTTTATATTAACCGGAATGCATCGTATTTAACAACATTTCATAGGTGACAATTGAGAAAGAAGAGTATATTGTTTTTCTTTCGAGGAAACAAACAAATCTATTACCGAGTTTACCTCCCATTTATGAAAAAACCATCAATCTATTAGTCATACAAGTATGCAAATTCGTGGAGGAAAAAACTCATATAAATGTTAATAAATTGCCCTTCAAATGTTTAACCTCATATCGTTACTTAAAATGCATTAAGTGCAAAGTACGTGTTACACACTAGTAGATTGAAATAAGAGTTTGAGGGCTTCATAGAAAAGTTGGGTAAAGCTTGGGGGCTTAATTGATTAAAATAGAAGTTTAAGGGCTTTCTAGAAAAGTTTGTAAAGTTTACGGGCTTCGTGGACTTTGAACTCGAAATGGCAAGTTTTCCTTTTCTTTTGTATGGTTACATATGAAAAATTTATAGAAAAGTTTTGTTACTCTTATTCATCACTTTACAACGGCTAGTTTAACGGCTATTTTGGCATCCTCAACTTGCCAATTTATATTATTTGTAAGAATGTTAGAACCATTAAGAATGTTAGAACCATTACTGAATCTTCAAGTGTACCAAATTCAAAGGTAAGTATTTTGTTATATAGGAAAAAAACTAAAATGAACACAACATTTGCCAATTTAAAAACATGAGTAAGAATGTTATAAAATCCTTCTATTCTCAACTTGCCATGAACACAAAATTTGCCAATTTAAAAACATGAGTAAGAATGTTAGAGCCATTGGTGAATCCTCAAGTGCACCAAATTCAAAGGTAAGTATTTTGTTATAAAAAAACTAAGAACTCTTCTACTATTTTCCCAATGTCAAATTACTTGGTTTTTTGTAATCAGCGTGCTCAGAAACTACCGCAGAATCAAACATATGAGGAATTATTTTCATATACAAATGAAGATCGAGAGTGTGATGAGATATGAGATATAGGAAGTAGCTGAGATAATGTTAAAAGCCAATACTTTTAAAGTTAGAGACCGAAACGGGTGGTGAAAGTGTTCCGACTGTAACGATATCCCCTACATAAATTGGAAGATGAATGATCTCTTAACTGATGCGCATGATGTTGGTTGCAATCGGACTATGCCCAATATGGGTAAGGAGGGGATTAGCTAGCATCATAGACTAGAACTTTATTTACTATGGTTAGAAAGAAATCAATAATCTAAAAAAAAAAACTTGCACTACTTTGGTATTTCATGTCCTACTTTGATATTTTCATGTACTAAGTTGGCTCAGCTATTGGTCTTTTGTCAAAATTGGTTACCTCAATTGAAACTTACAAGTCCAATGTAGATTGCGTTTTAATAATGTATTAAAGAACTCCTTATCTTATTATGAACATTGTAATGTAGTTAGCAATTTTATTTTGTTAACTATCATCATTGCCAACATATCATTCAAAAACATCACCAACAACTCAATGTGAGTACAAATCAACCCAACATGACCACAATAGAGAACTAAACAAGCTCGAAAATGGGTCAAACCAAAAGATAACATCACCAACAGCTCAATCTGAGAACAAATCAACCAATATGAGCACAATAGAGAGCTAAACAAGCTTAAAAATCAGTCAACCCAAACGAAAATAGCATCAACAGCTCAACTTGAGCACAAATCAGCCCAATATGACCACAATAGAGAGCTAAACAAGCTCGAAAATGAGTCAAACCAACAGCTCAACTTGAGCACAAATCAGTCCAATATGTCCACTTGTGTGGAGGAATGGATAATTACGCTTCGCTGATAGGATTTGGACCGATTCTTTAATGTACCAAAGGTTGATTTGATTTTAGACCATAGAGAGGAGTGTCTTAAATTGAATAACTCCCTACTATTTTTGGGTGTCCTACTAATTTCTTCCTTTAAATGATAATGTGCACCACAATATGGGGAGATGAAGCTGGACATGGTAGTGTATCCAGTGTCACAAAGGTAATATTTTTCTACATTATAAAAATAAAATTCTTGATCAATTCGATCATATTTTTTAATTTACTATTTTAAAATAAGGTAGAATAATACCATCATATACTCTCAATCCGTAAGGTTGTGGTCTGAACAATGCGTCTTGCAAAATCCTATTGTCATTTGTCGCGCCCTCCCACCCAGCTAGGACATATGTGAAAAGTTTATTTGGAGTGCACGCAGCTAAAACATTTTAGTTTACGCCCTCTAAAGCGTGCAACTAGGTTAAAGGATAGCATTGCATCAATGTGTTCCATCTATCATACCAATGCAATCCTATCAAAATAGTACCTTATTCAAAATATAAGTTACTCATATAACTAAATTACCACAATCATTAACTGAAACACTTTACCTCTCTCTTACCTTGAACTAAAAGAAATAATTTGGATTGTTGGCAATCTCGGTGAAATCTCATTAGATGGTTGCTTCATGTATTGATCGCGAAGACCATTTATAGCCTATAAGATTTTATTAAAGTACCTACTAATCATTTCGCCTGATCTTATAAATTCGGTCCTTATTACTCTATTTTTGGTTTTATGACCCACTATGCTCAGAAATATAGCGAGTTATTCTTCAATTTGAAGGTGTCTTGCATCCTTCAAAAAACCATTGTTTCGCATTTTATCCACAAGTGTGAAAAAAACTTTAGGCTTCATTCTAATGTAAGTCCTACAACTATCACTATAATCTTCGAAGACACGCTTGAAGTAGGCATTTCTGCAAAATATTTTCCTCATCTTATCCTCTCTTGAACCGAAGCAAATTGATTTGGGCCTAGCACCCATTCTCAATAACCAAGCTATTAAGGTAACCACAGAAGATATAGACGTATTAGCACACATCCTCTTTATTTGTTCTTCATCTACATCATCCATCTATATTAATTACAAAACAAAAATAAATTAAGACGTTTATGCAACAATGACGAATGATGCTAATTTGAACAATAAACTTTTCCACTAAACTTTACCAAATATCATATGTATTAAAAAGTAAACCAAGTTATAGACCAACTTATCCATCTACATTATTTAGCAAGTTATGAACCAAGTTATAAACCAAAGGACGCTAATTTGAACAATAAACTTATCCACAACACTTCACTGTTGTTGAGTACTCAAAATTTGCAACTATATTTGTGATTTTCAAAGACAGTTGCAACTGCACCTATATTACATTTAGGGGCTGTTTGTTTGCTTAAAATAGAGGGAAATCAAAGAATAAGAAATCTATTTCTAAGAAAAATTGTTTTGAGATTGTTTGGTTGGCTAAAAGAAGAAGAAAATCAAAGAATGGGAGATGAGTTGTCACATTATTATTGGATGATGTGTGTGATTTTTTAAGAAAATTTGTTTTGAGGTTGTTTGGTTGGCTAAAAAATAAGGAAATAAATTATAAGAAACCTATTTCTTGTAATATGTTCTTTTCTTGTGTTTGATTCATTCATAAAAATAAGAAAATAGATGAGATGAGATGAGTTATCATTTTATTATTGGATGATGTGACACACACTTAAGGAAATCGATTTCCTATATTTCCTAGCTTTTTGGAGGAAATAGGTGGAAATAAAATATCAATGAGATGAGATGAGTTGTCACCATATTATTGGATAATGTGAGTGATTTTTAAAGATGAGATGTGATGGAGATGAGATGAGTTGGATGATGTGACTCAATTCTTGTGTTTGGTTTATTTTTAGAAGATGATATAAGATGAGTTGTGTGATGAAAATAATATTTCATTAGATGTTGTGGTGAGTTTTAGAAATGTAAATGGATAAAAATAATATTTTATTTTTTTGAGAGAATAAAATAATATTTTATTGATTTCCATGTACCCTTTTTCCTTTTCTTGATTTTTAGGAAACCAACCAAACAGCCCCTTAAGAACATCAAAAATTTTAATCATGTGAGCTGACTTATTTTATTAGAAATGGCTTTCATGTAAATCTGACTCAAACATATTTAGTAAATAAATTGTAACAAATTCCACTCACAACCAGACCACGTACTAAACCATCGAAACAAGGTAATTAAGTTTGAGCTTACATTCCAGACTCTAATAGAGATAATGCAAATCTTTGAATCGACATTTATAGTTCTTTCTTGGTTCATACGTAATTCTTGAAAAAGATTTGAGCGAAGTGTGTTCAATTTCACTGGGAGAAAAAATTGATCTGGGACCACTATTCTAGCGCTTTAATTTCGTTAATTTGGCAACAACTTAATGAAACACTATTCTCTTAAATCGAAAAATTCTCTTGAACTTTTGATGTGAATTAATCACTTGGTATCTTTCTGGTTAGGAAATTTGACAGGCAAAGTTCGGTCAATATTTGTTGTGGACGCCATGGTCGTCGGTCAAGTCACGACTTTTTGCCAAAAAAAATGACATGAAAACAAATTGATCTCAAACAAAACAACCTGTGATGGTGTTTTCAGTCGTCAAAGTAGGACTCTTTGCCAGCAACGGACAGGTGTCTCAAATCGAAGTGACAGTCAGGACCACTAAGAATCTCGACTTAGCTGACTCGCCGAGTCGACATCTCCTTATATCGACTCGAAGGGCGGTACTTGTTGGCCCTCTTGTCGAAGACGACTCGCTACTAGCCCACTCGACCAGTTATTCGACGCCTTGTAGGGTCAACTCGAAAGATGTTCCTTCTTGGCACCTCTCGCTATAAGCCAAAGGATGACTTTAATCTTGAGCCTCCCCCGCTGACAGCGGGTCGGAGTCACATTAAATGCTTGGCATGTGTCATCATTCCTCTAGTCCCGATAGTCTTCATGACACATCGGATCACATCGGCATCGTCATGTCCCCAATCCCTTCACATTAAATACTGATGTGACTTCTCCTCCACTCGTCGACCGACACCTGTAAAACAGGAGCTGATGTAGCCATCATCCATACTCGTTTGCCGCCATCCTATACTTGGCCGAGATTACCATTCTACCATTTTACCACCACTATAAATAGGGGTACTATTCCAAATACTAGGGTAAGCAATCAATCTTTGAGAATTCCACTGCACTACACTTAAGAACTCACAGAGTTTATCACTTTCCCACTCAAATCCATCACTGACTTGATCGTCGGAGAAACAACGGGGGAACTAGTCCCCGTCCTCTCACAAGTTGCTATTTGTGCAGGCAGAAGCAACTCAACTCAAAACCAGATATTCAGAGAAGTTAACGGCCCCTAATCAACGGACAAATTTTCGAAAGCAACCCTTTTGGGTTTTTATTTGCAAAAAAAGACCGGGTTTAAAAAAAATTGTAAAAACCGATCTGTTTTCAGCCCCCTGGCTGAAAACAGGTCGGTTTTTTTAATTTTTTTTAGAAAACTTCACGGGAGTTGAACTCCCGTGAAGTTTTTCTCATAACAAAACTTCACGGGAGTTGAACTCCCGTGAAGTTTGGGAAAATTTTTTTCAAAAACCGACCCAGTTTCAACCAACTGGGTCGGTTTTTATAAATAAGATTGAAATGGGTCGTTTTTTGCAATTAAAAACCCAAAAAGGTCTGTTTTGAAAATTTGTCCCCTAATCAACCTTAGCATCATTTTATTATCTGTTTACTTATTAACATCAACACAACCCAAATTGATGAAGTTCAAACAAAACAACCAAAACCGACCTAGTTCAAAGAAATCAAGTTAATTCGAATAGCTCAATTGCTCGGAAAATCAACCGAAAGGGTTTAGGGTTTTTATTATTACCTCAATAATTCGGAAAATCAACCACAAGAACAGAGATTTGTTCTACAATACCCAAATCAACTACAAAATCAACCAAACTGACGAAGTTCGAGCTCGTTGAGCGTCAATAGGTGAGGACGAGAGCTGGAATGGCATCAATAGGTGAAAACGAGACCTGGAGGAAGAGGAAAAGGCGCGGTGGGAAACTAGTTTTGGGGTCGGGAACGAGCGGCCGCCCTCCATCGCCCACGAGAAATTAGATCTGGGGTGGGAGTAGGGTACGGGTGAACTTTTGTTATTTTTATATTTGGGTTGTCAGATTTCTGGGTGATTTTAATCTATTCTGAGTGAAAATTGATTTCTATAAAATATGGTACTTTTTTTTATTTTATAAAAAACTTTTCTATAAAACTTTTTTGAACCAAACACAATTTATAGAAATCTATTTACAAAACTGTCACTGTCAGTCTTTTTCTATAATTTCAACCCGCCCGAGATGGTTTTACTTTAAAACTAGTGAACCAAACACCTCCCAAAGAATAGATCAAAGGTATAAGTGCGAAACACCGGTACTAGTAGCATTTAGGTTCTATCCACAACTTTAAATTATTGGTCAGAGTGCCAACGTACGTCAGCTCTGGTTGAAATTTATCAATGCGTCCGGTGACCGTGGGAACGCGGGGGTTATCGTAAGAGGCCTGGACGCAGTTACCAAAATTTCTAATTATAATCACTTGCTTCCATAATTAAGACGGCAGACGCCAACGTTCAACGCACGCACACATGTTATGACATTTTTGCAAGCTGAATGCTGATACAGGACTTTATATATAAGGATTTCCACGAATCTAATAAACAAAATCATAATCGCTAGAGAGCACTGGCATCGGCAATGCTGTTAGGTCTCACTTGCTGATGACAAAAACCATCACCTATCATATGGTATATCATACCTCTGGTCATGCTTTTTTTAAGTTGTTCTACAAAGGATTTAAATGTCGGCTTTAACGGAAAAAGAACATCGGATAAATCACATATTGATCTCAGGAGGCATATCAGATCACAAATAAACACGACCCATAGCATTCATATCAAGTTCTGAACAATTTTTTAAAAAGATAAGTGGTAATTATAACCAGAGAACAATTGAACAAAAACTTGCAGGTCTATAAATCTTTTCACTGTTCAGTGCCTTGGAATGCACCATTAGTACAAGTCAAACTTCGTAAAAAAATTCTCAAAGCACTTGATGTTACATGGTACAAACTGAAAATAATTTCATCTTCAAGCAATTTAAATAACATGAATTATACTGAATTACAATTGATCTGATCCGTCCTGTTTAAGGAAGAATTTCAATCTTCCTTCTTACTAAAAAATCATAAATTGACACTCTACTTGCCAAATTAGTGAAAGATGGATAATCAACTAGATCTCATACCATCCCCTGGAATTAGCATGGTACCGTCAGAGACATGTCACCAATTTCACATCAGTGAGAGGACATAATTTTACCCTGCAAAAATGATGGTATCTCATATCTCCACAGTCCCCACGTAACACCCTGCAGTGATTTTTAACCGGTGATACTTCAATGGTACAGGTGGAATATCGCATAGAAATCAAAGATATTTTTCAACAGAAGGCATAATTACTGCAGTTAACAATAAGAGTTTTTTTTTTTGGTGGAAGTTAGTTTGCATTGCAGGCGCTAAAGTTTGGTTGGCAACCTTTATAGTCTTTAGCTGCTAAAGAGTTGGGACTAGAAGCTTGAGAATCCAACTGGTCACTAGATATTTTCGTCACCTACAGTCTACACTACATATATTTTAGAAGGAAAAACTATTATGATATATATAATGAACTCAGGTAGTGAAAAATCTTTTGAGTCAAAGTGAGGTTAACAAGTATATGTGCATGTGCACAATCTTATCTGTGCATGCTATCAACTATACATGAACACGTAGAACTGAAAAAGCTAAAGTTGGACAATGTGCAAATAGTCAGGGCCTAACACTGGTTTAACCAGTTCAGCTTCTGTCATCTTCTCTAAAATTCCTACTTTGCTATATCCACCAACATGCTCTACGTTAAGAATTAGTTTTGAGGAACCAAATCGTGTATCGGAGGGAATCGGTTCATAGGAACTGTACAAACGGTTTGAAGGGGTTTCTAGGAATTTTGCATATATGGTGCCTGATGCACACACATATAACCTTCCCAAAGTATAACTAAATATTAACTGCCACAAGACGTATTAGCCATTAGGTAGTCCTTTCTCCATGAAGTGCTAATGAAGTCACACCCAGTAGGCATACAGAGATGCATGGGTAGGGGAAAAAATTTAATGAACAATGGATTCGAGCATAAATATGCATGGGAAAACAATCATTTCAAGTATAAGGTCATGTGACATTGCTCAAATTGAAAGCCTTTCTTATCATGCCCCCTTGTGCCACTATGCTGATTAAAAAGATTAATAGAAATATAACTGATGGTAATGTTTGAATTGCTAGTAATGCAATATTTTAGAATGGCTAAGGATATGATGCTAGTCATTATTTTCTTCTGACGTCAACAAAGAAAATTAATTTTACCTGAGATGCCATTTGGCTGAAGTCCAATGAATTATAGTTGACTGAAGCAGAAGGAAGATCCTGTTAAGGACGATTGATATTAACTAAATGATAATACTCCTCTTCGCCATACAATTTCCTAAATAACAAGGAATAAGACGTGATAATTAGAGATCCAGTAATACTCAGCAATATTCAAATAATCAAACTCATTGTTGCAACAGGGAGTAGAAGAACTAAATTACTGTAATTTGGAGCAAATAAGAAAACAATTCGCAAGAATTGTAATACAGTTGAAACTTTCAAAAATAAGGCAGTAGAATTGCATTAGTGTACTTATGTGTAAATTGATATTTAAAATGTTAGATTCTTTTATTAGTATTTGCTCAATTTCCAACTCCTAAAGTTTCAAATAGCAGTCACTAGTTTGATTCAACAAACACCTGCATGTCCTTCTAAGGTTGCTTTGCTGTCTGAATGTCTGATAATTTCAAATTACAGAGCTGGTCGTTGAACTCAAATTTGTAGCCACATTCATAACAATATCCATCTCTAGCGAAATACTAAGTGGCAAATGGTATTCCACAATAAACCTTTCTCCGATGGGATAGTTTTAACCTATATCAACTACGTTTATGAAGAATAGTACTCTGACCAAACTTTAATGACTAATTTAATAACTTATCGTAATTAGATAGATAAATTATGTGGATAGTGATAAATGAGGTTATTCAAAAATCAAAATATTTATATTGATAAGGCTACTGTCACATTCTGAATACATAAGTTATGTGCAAATCTTCCAAATGTTGATTGGATATCTTCCTCTGGAAAGCAAAATAATAGAATTATACTTACGCTAAATCCATATTAGTCTCAGATTTAATAACAGCCTTTCCTTCTGCAAGTTCAAGCGACGAATAGTGCATAATCATTTCCTTCAAAGTGTGTTTTGTGCTTTTAACATCATTGTCCCACAAAATGCTCTGTGAATCAGATAAATCCAAATGAGTAAAATCATTGATTCCTCTCAGGAGAGGAACTAGAAACAAATATTTTCTCAAATATGCCAACTTGTTCAATAGAATGCCTTAGAGAAATGACCAAACTGTTGCTGATATTTTACAACCAGTACTATTATCAGAAAACAAAATAAAAGAAAGGAGACAAAAGGTATAAGCTAATCACCTTTCGCAGATACTCTCTCTTGACATCCGACCAAGATGACTTGCCTTTTGCACAGAAAATCGAAGCATTCCACAGTGCACCTCTAGCCACCATCACAGATGTGGCACCTGAGATGAAATGGGAACATGTTATTACCAGATGCAACAAAAACATTTGTATATCAATCAAATACAACAAAATAATGACTACCAGAAAATACATTTCAGCATGTAGGGGCTTCAACCAAAGAAAAGCACATTCACTAAGATCAGGTAGATGGTATTGCAGGTAAGAAGAGACACATTAGATTATACCCTGCAAAAAATGGTATTCAATATGTACATACTACCAGGCTATAAGCTGTGAATCACACACCTCATGGTCAAGTTTTTCCCTGAATCCTGAGACAGTTTTTAAGAAATGGTCTCAAAGCGTACAGAAACTGAATGAGCTACCGATACTCCTGTAATCTAAGTGACGGAATTACCAGGTTATTGACTTTTCTGGCACAACTGATGCATCATGGTCTGCCAAACAACCAGTAAACCAACTTGGCTCACTCAGTTCACAACATTGCAATCTTTGGGAATCAGAATAAGGCTTCACCACTAGTGTTATGTTCATTAAATCCATGAGTTTAAGTGGTCCATTGAGCTTGTTGGTCATCAATGATCAAAGTTCTACTTTAGACCTTATAGTAGTATTTTGCCTCATTCGCAACAAAACCTTATATACTTCCAGGCTGCAATGACTTGTGTATAAGAATTTTATCGTGTATTCATTAGATAAGAACTCAGTCATGGGTACTTTCCGAGGGATAAGAATTATACATTCCAAGGGAACAAATAACACTATTCCAACACGTGGCCGACACAATAGTAGAACTAAAATGGACATATTCCACATCAGTGGAATACCAAATAGATGAATCTATATAAATGGAATCAGCTTAAAGAGAATATACTACCCAAAAGTCTCAGAAAGCTTGAAAGAAAATTGGTCTTGAATGGAAAACATATTCTACGAGGATCTGGACAAATAAAGAGGATTTTCCATGTTGATTAATTAAATCGTCAACGATGCAGATTGGTTCAACATTTTAGGAAAAACCTTCAGTTAGTTATTAGGATGATAAGCAGTGTGGTCAGATGTCCTTGTGCTTGAAAGTACAATTTTCTACCTGACTATTTTATTAAAAAAAACTAGAACTAAAACATATGCATAGACAGCTTGATAAACATTCTACATACCTGTAGCACCTTTGATGCGTTCAAAATCTTCATAATCAAAAACATCACCATTAGCTATAACAGGAATTGATAATGATGCTGCAACATCAGCAATCTCACCCCACTTTGCAGGATCCCTTGGCCTATCTTTAACCAGCCTACATTTATATTAAAATATAATGAAAAGTTGAACTGCTAACAATCAAGTGAAATAATTCTAAAGAAGTGCAGGCTAGAAGATCAAGATGTGATTACAAACTGCACTAAAGTGTGAAGCATATGCTCCGACTGAGACACAGTCAATGTACTTGTCATAGAAGTGTAACTAGTGATTTTCTTAACTGGTTTCTGAAGAACTGTTCAGAATAGTCCTATTTAATATGTTCACATATGAAATGCAAAGAGATAGCACTATCTCACAAAAAATAAATCATAATGAATTGAATTTGAGCAAAAATACAAATTTGATAGCAAAGCAAATAATCTACTGAGGCTCAAATCTGTCGTTATACTTGGCATGTCTTTTCACTCAACAAAGACTTCATTCTAGCTCATTTCAGAATTTGGATACAAGATTTCTTCAAGATTATGTTAGTTCTTTCACGAAAGTTGTTTATGACTAAACAAACATCTAGCTCAACTACGGTTAGCCGGAGGAGACAGAAAAGGACATGATAAGTGAGTAATGTGACACAGGCATGGGATATGTACTTCCATAAAAACATGGGAACTTATGTGTCTGCATGTGCATATACCTGAATTGCATATGTCAACTAAAATCAACTGTAAGTTTATTACATTAAAATTCTTCAGCAAAGTTAAGAAGTCTTTCAAATGCAGATAAAATAGTACAGCACAGAAAGTAACATCCATCTAACTAAAAAAAACATACAGTGAATATAAATTATAAAGAGATAATACATATAGTCATAAGAGAATATCTGTTAGGAGAATATATGTAAGCATAAATGTACGTGTTTATAGATGCTACGACTTATGGGGAAACAACTAATATATGCTTGCCTTTTTATATATGTCCCTAACATAAAAATATACGTTTAATTCAACAATTATTTCAAATTGATGTAAATGTTTACTTGTATATATCTTCTTTAAAAAACTCTTCCATAAATGGGAACTAATTTTCTGTAGTTCTGTTTACAAAAAATTTAACCAAATGATACTAGAGTGAAATGAGTGTTTCACATGAGTTTTCCATGACTCCTGAGCAAGTATCCAATAAGTTTCACGGAGATTTAATAATAGTCTATTAAGTATAAGATGTGTTTCCTTTCTTCTTTTCATTTATTTCCTTTTTTCGGATTTGTTGTGGTGTCGATGTGAGAAGCCTGTTTCTCGGAAAGTTACCATCACACTCATATATAACGTCTGGTAAATCTGAGCCGAACTGCTAATTACCTTTTTCAGAAATTAAATAGTCTTAAGAGTGTGAATACCTTCCATGAACAGCTAGAGCAGAGACTCCAGTCCTTTCGATTTGTTGTGCAAGTTCTACTGTATCACGTGATGATTTGAGAAGTCGAATTTTACATGTTACTGGTGTGTTCAAGTTCCTCTTTAATGTCGTCAAAATCTAGGCAAAGAAAAGATATGCCAGTGAGCAAATAGGATAAAGCACTTCATGCATTTTCTAGCTACGACAGTTTTCAGGTAACATAAGGAGTACATCATGAATAAGTTCTGGTTTAGAGAGTAAAGCAGCACCCATTCCTCCACTAAGAGAGAATGCTCTTGGACAGCCCATGTTGATATCTATGGCCGCGACATCTTTGCAACTGGAACAGGAGGGCCATATGAGTAGAGAATATGATAATTGATATTCAGAAAAGAGTAAGTTCAGATGATATAGTTGAAGGTTAATGAACAGACTAGACAATTATGGAATCATCCATTGACAAAATTAAAGAAGCATCGCTAAAATAGCCTGATTTGGAAAATGATATTCAATGATTACATGTACATACAATTAATTCTATCATTGAAGATTTAATTGGCTAAACACCTTTTATTGTTGACAAATCTTCTAACAACGATTCCATAATCATGTTAAGGCGTATAGGAGTACTTATCTTCTATCAATGCTTACTTTCTGCACATTTATTTTCATGTGAATGAACAAAAAAGCACCGGTTATCGTAATAAATTTTGCCTTCTCAAAAATATTCGATCTATTAATCTAATACTTTCCCTCATTCATCCTCGGGGAGCAATCTTGATACAATGTACTCCATCCAAAAGCACCAATTTGTCTCATGTTGACAAAGACTTCTCTTATGCTGGTAGCTGAACCATTTACATGGAAATACTTGTCTTTTCTTTCTTTTTCCTGGGCAAACCTACTGTAGTGCTTCGTAAGCTACTGGCATTCACATTAACTTAAGATCTACCAATTCATTGATTAATCTATTATACCTTTTACATCCGTACTAAAACCTAGACAGGAACAGGCTTAGATTAGACCTCAAATCTCAGAATTAACTTTTTTTCACATCTTTATGGAACACATCAGCACATAATGTCCCCATCCCAACCAAAAAACACCCATCTACAGTTGCACACAAGTGTGCGCACATAAAGCAGAACTCCTGGACAAAACCAGTACAGTGGAGGATGTGGTAATCGATAGAGTTGAAGGTAAAACTGATTCAGCATAGTAAAGCCAATATCTAGGATCAAGATTTTACTAGGCGATCACCATACATTTAATTTAAGACTGCTGATAATTCTAAGCTAAAATGTATTCTTAAATTTTCCAGTTATTTTCACTTTTTTCCGCAGGTTTAGAACTATACAGTATATAGTAATACGACATATGTATAGTAAAGCTAGCTACGTCATGTTAATTAAATCTCAGATATAGTACTTCCACATGAACTTTATTTTCCAATGTGTCATCAATTTGGTCAAGATACTACTTTGTCTACGATCTGAAGCCAACTTTCGCGAGTTTAAGCTGAAATAGACTGGTTTATATTAAAAAGATCATCAATTTTGGACCCTGCAGCATTTACAATACAATTTAAAAGATTAAGAAACAATTGAAAACCCTAAACGGGTGAAATTTTAATCACTCACACGAGTTGAGCAGCCGCGAGAGCTCGAACAGCATCAGAAGTACCCATCTGAAACACCACCCGGTCCTTCTCCTCATCGCAAGTCCTGAATACGACGCTGCCGGTCCCCCTCTCGACGAAATCGACGCTGCCTAGGGTTTCATTGGCGCGGCGCTCACACTTGATCATCTTGTGATCGATGATCTCCTCGCCGTAAGTTATATCAGCGCCGTACTCTGCGGCCAGTAATCGAAGCGGGAGAGTGCCCTAAAAGAAAAAACGGATCAAAACCAAAAGGAGTTTAACAAAAATTAACAAATTTGAAGATAAATTTCGACGGAAAGAGAGGAATTGAACTGACCACTCGGACCATTGGGGCGAGGATGTGCTTGTTTCTGTAATCCATTATGAGATCGACTCTCCACGGCGAGCGAGTTCGCCGGAGAGAGGCGGCGCTTTTTACGAAGTCTACTGCTGCTGCTTATGCGTGCCGTGAGGATCTTCGAGGTGAAGACCTGCGCCACCCGAATCTAGGGATGAGATTTAGCCCTAATCTTTTTCACATTTATTTATTTTTATTTTTTTGTTTGGTTTTCGTCCAATTAAATCGAAAATTCTTTTTTAAGTTTCTTCTACACCCTCATATCTTTGTATTTTAATTTAGAGCCCAAATCTGTAGAGTACCCTTTTTTTTAGAAAATGAAGAGTTTCATAACTTTAGGTAATAAATAAATGAAGTTATTGAGTGTTGTAAGGGGGTGGGTTAGTCACCTAGAACTTAAAATTAGAATTTGGATAATCTGTGTGATAAATTTTTAAGGTGTTAGTCACATAGAACTAAAACTAGAACAAAATTTTACAATGTTAGTTAAGTAGAACTCTAACAAAACTAGAATTAGGATAATGGTACAAAATTATCCCACTTTTTTTATTTTTCTATACAAAAATGAGAGTTCTAGTCTCTCAAATTATTCTTAGTTTTTAGTTTTGGAACTAGGTGGTAAAAAACTAGAACTCATATTTTTTTGTTATTTTTTATTTTTATATTTCTTTTTTTTTTCCTTTACTTCTTTCCTATTATGGTTATCATCATCATTGGACCATCATTATAATAATAATTATCAATATCTTATAGTCTAACCAAAAGTATTTAATTAATAGTAAAGAACATTCTTGTAAGCAAATATCAATCAATAATAGTAAGTTTAAAATACATAAATAGTATTTATATCTTCAAAATGCATAAATATATATTTCATGATTATAAAAAATTTATCCCATATTATTTTATCAAAATATCCCGCTTCACAAAATTATTCCTATTTATTCCACTAAAATATCCCACTAGCGAAAAATTATTCCACTTTAACAATTATCCCATTTTGCATGAAAATGTACCAATTGACTAACACCCCCTAAGTATAATCAATATGGGAGTTTAGAAAACCAAAAGCCATGGAAATTAAATAATAATAATAATAATAATAATAATAATAATAATAATAATGAAAAAGTAGAAGCTTGAGAACTAGAGAAAGGAACGCATCGTTTGGTATGAGGGAATGGGGTGGAATGGAATGACCATTCCCACTTCTCATTCCCCATACCAAACATAACCATTTTTTAGAAGTTGGAATGCTCATACCAGAGAATGCTCATTCCCACAATCATTCTCACTTTTTGTGGGAATGAGCATTCCAAATGAATTGATGAGGAATGGGCATTCTCATTCAAGTGAGAATCAAATTAGTTACATAATTTTCAATTACACCCCCATTGATAACAAAAATAAATCTAAAAACTTGTCTCATTGAGCGACATAACTAGATTAATAACATGGATATGTATGAACAATTGATTAAGATGTTTTTCCTTAGGCCTGCATATATAGGAAAATAAATTCTAGAATAGAAACACGAAATATTGCCTATTTTTATAAAGTTTATTTTTAAAAATAAAATTGTTTAGTTATTCTCATTAATGTTTATTTTTATCTTTTTAAAAATCTATGTTGTTGTAAGGGCATTACTAGAAAATAAGATTTCATTCTCACTTGTGAACTAATGATACCAAACATGGGAATCAGAATGAGGTTTTCATTCAAGCTTCATTCTACAAAAACACCCAAACAATAGAATGAGAATGAGCATTCCATTCCCACGTACATTCCATTCCGTTCATTCTTCCATTCTATTCTCATTTAAGTCCATTCCTGCGTACCAAACGAGGCGAAAGAGAATGAGGAAAAACAGAGCTTCTAACAGGTTAGTTTTATTCTTTGATGGTTTATTTTGCGTACAAAAAAAACTCACACCTTTCTGGCCGTCGTCGTCATCTCCGATGTCGTCGAATGATCTCCGACCATCTTTGACCTAGATCTTTGCTAACAATGGCTAATCTTGTCGTAGAGCTTAACCCAAATCAAAGGGGTTCTGAGGCATCGAGGAAACAGAGAATGGATATGAAATTTGGAGAAGAAATAAGAAATTTCAATTTAACCCCCATAGTTTCTAGAGTTTAATTTCTAGTTCAAACTAAAATGCATGCAAAATAGGAAATTTCCATTTAACACCGAAGTTTCCAGAAATTAATTTTTAGTCCAAAGTAAAATGCCTAAGAAAAATTAGTTTCGGGATACATTAACTTCCAACCCTTCAGGATAGAAAAGTTTACAATTAAGTCTAAATTTTGTTTAAGAACAAAGGATAGAAATAAAATTTTAGAGAAGACCCTAAAAACCAGAGCATTATTTTTCATACCCAAAATAGTTTATAATTAGAATTTTTATTATTTATACATATTGTATGCATGTAGGTCTGATCAAGGAGTAAGCTCTTGGAGTACGGTTCTCTAAATTATTATCAAATCTCTTGATGTGAATAGATTTTTTCTCATTAGATATTTTCTATTATATATTATTTAAATGATAATTTATTTTTGTGTAGAGAATTTGTGGATTAGACATGTTAATATGTTCATTACTAGTAATTGTTAACAAATTTAAATTGTGATAGCTATTTATCTTTTACAAGGTAAATATTGTTTTAGTATATGAGATTATTGAAAATATATCATTTCAAATTTACCGTTCAAATGCATTTATTAAAGAGTTATATTTGACAAAAAAAATTTTATTTATTCGTTTAGTTTCATGAATATTCTACTTTCATGAAATTGATATGAGAAAAGTTTGAAAAAGTGTTTAAGCATTTATATTGCTTTTCATACTAGTGAAAATTATGAGTGATACCTTGAGTGAAAAGAAAAGTGTTTAAATGTTAAAAAATCCTCAGAAGTCCGCTATATATGGAGTGAAGTGGTTTGATAAAACCTACCATATGGTATTGATTGTACCAACCAGTGTTAAAGTGACCTTTTTGGCAAAAGTGAAGTGGCTTTCGGGCAACCTATGGTAGTGTTAGGTACATTCTGTCACCATGTTAACTTATAGTGATTTGATGCGCATTCTCATGCTACTGGGCTATAATTTTTGTAGCCTTAGTGTAACAACTAAGGAAGTTTTGCATGTGTGGATTTAGATGGATAATTATGATTTTAAAAGTATTTATTGTTCATTCATATTGTTTCATAATTTGTGAATATTCTTTTATGAAATATCACAACTATTCTCGGAAATTCCTCTTATTCAAAATATTATGTGTTTCTTAATCGTCTTTTTTGACGATAGCTTATTTAAATTTTAGTATTGATAAATTCTTAAACTTGTCTGATCCGCTAATGATAAGTTTTCTGCTCACTGAGTGTAAACTCACCCCGTTATTTTTCAATCTTTTTCAGATGAAAATTAGATAGCTCTATCTGTATCTCAGAATTTTGGAACATGAGAAGGATCTTTTAGGGTGTTTGATGCTGAAAGTTAAAAGTTATACGAGTCTTACTACTATGCATATGCAATAAGAGTCTTATGACTCATTAGAGTGAACTTGTTATAATTTAGTTTTGCTTTGAGACTTCTCTATTTGTCAATAAAGTTTCTTTTAAAATAAAATTTATTGTAATATAGAAGCGCACCGCAGGCTTAGCATGTGCTTTGTGCACGTGTTGTCGTTGTCATGCATCTCAAAATAAGCCGTGCATTTTGGGGGCATGACAACATCTATCAAGTTGTTTTAGATAACGCATCTTAGCAGCGATCCTCCAAAATTATTAACCTAGTATGATCTTTTTGGGGGGGATGTTAACCTAGTGTGATTAATTCTTGGGACTAATAGACTTGGAGATGTTTTTTAGGTGACAAAATTGCGTTTGCAGAACTTTGCCACCTTTTACCTATTATTTGTTAAAGTTCATCAAATTAATATTTTATCACTTGTGTCTAGTTTTTTTTCATACTTAGCTATTGTTGATTACTTTGTGCTGAATTCGTCAACTTCAACTATTGTTAGTTACTACTGGTGAGTTGAGCATCCTTCATAAAGGGAGAGACATCCTTGAAGGAGGAGGAGAAAGAGGAGAGATGATTGAGGAATGAAGATCGAGAGACCGTAGCTGCGAAAGAGATAATAATTGAGGAAGAAGGACAAATGATTAATAAAGGAATAGAGATGGAAGAGAAAATGTTGGGGTTGGATGCATGAGCATCAGGTGAGAGGAGGTAAAAGACTAAAAGGCTTGAGAAAAATATTGGGCGATGGAGAAGCACGGCTTTGCTAAACATAGGGGGCCAGAAATAGTTTTTTCCATTATATTTTAAAGTATAATAATATCCATTATACTGGGAGTATAGTTTAGGATTTCTCACGACTTTTAAAGTACTTGAAAGAAATGAAGATTCAACATAGATGTTCAATAGCACTTCAACAAATTTGTATAAAAGGAGCTATGAGAACATATTTTTTGTCATGCTATTAGGGCTAAAGGAGAAAACTAAATGTAACATTGCGGGCCTAGTTGTCAAGAAAAAAAAAGGTTAGGGCTTATTAGAATAGTAATGTAAAACATGAAGAGACAGTCAACGCTGGGAGGGATTTTGTGCGATATTTCAATCCCTTGCGATATAGACCTTCATGCCTCTAACGCGAAGAACAGCAAATTCAGATCATGCCTCTCTTGACTTTGACTTTTGAAAACCAAAATGAGCACATGTCTAAATTCTAATCCTTGACTACTAAATCAACAACTAGTACATTGGATCAATTGTCTAGATTCATAATTTAAGATACTAAATACTCAAATCTTTTACCATGCAGTGTTCTTACAATCCATAATAATTACATGAGAACTCCAAAGTTACGGCGATGATTGAGGGTTAAATTTCCATATTCTAACATGTCATTGGAGGTTGAGCGTCCTTCTAATGGACCGAAATCTGGACTCATGCAGTGATATCAATTTTTATAAAATCCGCTTTAAATTCATAGCCAGTGGGATTTAAATATGATTTCCTCTGATACCATCTTAAAAGTCACTAATCATTACACCCAAACTCTAAAGTTATGATGATAGTTGAGGGTCCTACTTTTATATTCTATGATAGCGTTTGATAGCCAAAGAGAGCAGTGGAAGTAATACGTTCATAACCATCACCAGAATTCATATCACAGCCCCCCATCTTGTGACATAGCAGGAAGAGGTGCTCAGAAAAGTATCAAATGCATCCAAAATTTTTTTATGACTTCTGAATTCAAATCACTGTAATACTCACATTCAAGTCTAGAGAAGCTAACAGCGTTTAGGATCAGATGATTCAGGCCATGGGACAGGCTCTGTCAAATAAGAAGGACTCGACGTTAACGAAGGTATATCGCCAAATCAATCAAAAATTAGCTCAACTTCCTAGTTTCTGCCCTAAGCAACCGTGGACACAGGGAACTCAACCCAAACTTTAGCCGTCCAGTTCACTGATAGGAAGATTTATATTATTATTCTTGCAGTTAAACATGTAAAATAAGGGAGCGAAATTTAGAAGCGAGAGCAGCACGCACGCCTGATCAAAGAAAATTGCATCTATGACGTTTCATCATATTAATCAGATCAAAGCATTTCTACAGCACTAAAAATTTTAGAAAGCACATGTGAAAACAAGAAAAAGAATTTCAAAAGAAAGAGCAAACATAATAAGCATGACCGCACGGATATCGCGTAAAAATGCTTAATCATAACGGTCAAGTCCAGCAATAAAAGGCAGTCTCCCAATTGAAGTTTGCTTGCGATCTCTGCCAGGATTTACTCCAAAGCGAATATTTCTGAAGATACTTTCCTACTTGCTGGATATATTCTCTATTAGTTCCTGATATATGAAACGTCTCACTGAAAGCTTGAAATTCAGTAACAGAGAACAGCATGCACAAGTGACATAACCTTGATAAAGGAGCCTACTCCCTGTATCGTACTCATGAATCAAAAATTTTGCACAATTGTGCTCGCTTCAGAAGACTAAAGAAGATATCTTTTATCTATCAATAAACACCATCCAAATTGTAATACTCGACAGTCTTAAAATCAAATAAAAATGGCTAGAAAAGAACTTACGATTAATGATGGAGACTTTGCATTTCTCTAAGAAGACACTACGACCAAATCATAATCCCAATGCATTCTCACAAGAAGACACATAAGTGCATACTCCATGTCATGCTGTCAAACAAGCATACAACGCCATAACGTCTAAAATGATAATTCAACTTGTAAGCACCTCACAGGAAACTTCACAGCTAGCTACATAGTAGATAGGTTGATTTCATTCCAAAACCTTGAAATTTAACTAACCCAGAATCACTATGCTGATTGCCCGTCACTAGCTAGAAGTTAACCATAAAGAAGACGAGTTGATATCCCTGCTAAAAAATTATCAGACATCACATAACTATAACAGCACAAAGCGACCACTGGATTAAAAATATTACCAAAATTTATGGTGTTGAAAATGATTTAGAATACATCAATCCATCTGTAAACAGATGCCAATCTCAGACAGATTAGTTCAAATGACTGACTGATTGCATAAAACCAAATGACCACATAATATAATGGACATAACTAGACATGGAGTTAGAAAGAGCCTCTACCATCCCTCTATATACTTTGATGAACTCAACGAGAAGCTGAATGAGCCCTCCTTTATTTCATCTGGCAGCTTGAGTGGAGAAACAAGGAGTGAGATATGCAGATACTTCGACCAACCTCAGGGAGGACAATGAACTATGTGCAGATGAAAGAAATATCACAGTATCTTCAGTTTTGAGCTTTCTCCACCTTGGCCTTGATCTTCTGCTCAAGAATTGATTTATCTGTATCGAGACTGAACATCCTATTGAGAGCGTGCATATTCTCAAGTGTCTCATCAAGAGTACGACTATCACTACCATCACATCTTAAATGCTGCAATGGGCCATGAAGAAGCTTGTTCACTATGCTGTTGCTGAGGTCATCGATAGCCTTTTTCATCTTCTTTGTGAGAGCTTCATTTCCTATTCTCTGGTAGCATTTTTCGAGTTCAGCAACCTTAATTCTGTCAGCATAAGACCTCAACTTCTTGATGGTAGGGACAGTCTCTAATGAGTCCCTCCATGCCTCAAACCTCTTCAACTCCTGGGTGATAATAGTCTGAGCTTCCATTGCCTTCCTTAGTCTGTCCTCTTTGTTGGCTTCCACCACTTCCTTAAGGTCATCAACATTGTACACTCGTGCCAACTTCAGGTCAGAAACACAAGACCCAACATTCCTAGGAACTGATATATCAACAAAAAACCTCACACCACCAACCTCATCACTCACAGGAGGCAGGAGTTCAACATTTTCTTTGAAAAACAACAGTGTTTCTGATGCTGTGCTTGTAAATACAACATCTGCTTCAGCAGCTGAGGGCATCATCTCATCAAGAGGTTTGTATACTATCTCAACATCTTTCAATTCCTCACGGATGGCATCAACCCTTTCAGCTGACCGGTTCACAACTACAACCTTTCTGCAGCCTTTAGAGGCCAGATGCTTGATCACAAGTTTCCCCATTTTACCAGCTCCAATAACAAGCATTCTAGCAGACACAGATTGTGATTTTGGTAGCTTCATTAAAGCCAACTCGACAGCAGCCGAGCTTACAGAGACAGCACCAGATGAAATGTTGGTTTCACTGCGAACTCGCTTTCCAGCAGTAATTGCATCCTTGAACAACCTGTCAATATTTTTTCCAAGCCCTCCACTCCCTTGACCGACTCTAACAACTTGTTTGACCTGTGCAAGGATCTGGCCTTCTCCTAGAACGAGAGAATCTAAACCTGCAGACACTTCAAATAGATGTCGAGTGGCATCACCGTCACGAAGCATGAATAAATGCTCACGGAGCTCTGAAGCAGGGATTCCACTAGTCTGCAATAATAGCATTTAGAACATCATAAGTAATTGAAAAAGTACCAAATGACACCCAAAGATTAGGGCTTCAAAATCTCTTGTTACCTTCGCCATCCAATCTGTTACTTCTCTGATCCCTCGATGCCAAGACAAGGCCACTACATAAATCTCCATTCTGTTGCAGGTACTGAGAACTGCAGCTTCTTCTATGTGATTCAAGTTGCAAAGCTCACTAATGGCACGAGGCCACTGCGCCTCAGGAACAGCGAGCTTTTCACGCATCTCAACCGGTGCTGTGTGAACACTGAGACCTATAACGGCGATGCTGCTCCTTTCCTTCATATACCCTAATAATGAATCCAATTCAAGAAGTGTCAAACGTTGCTCAATCAGAAACGGTCGTGCTTTTCCTCGTTAGAAAAAAAGGTTTGAGCCTTGAAGGCGAATTATCAAAATGTGTTAACATTTATCCATAATTATTATAAATTCCGTTGTTAAATCCCAATAAAAAGAGAACTTTTGAAATCCAAAAAGCCTCATCTAACATCTAAACGCATCTAAAAACCTAATCGAAGGGGAAAACAAGAGAGAGGAAACTCACGGTCGGTGCCGGCGGCCTTGAATTGCTCCAAAGCCGAGACGCTCGAATCCCTAGATGCATTCTTCTGCTCGAGATCCGCGCCGATCTCGCACCTAGGGCTACTCCGGACCCGAAACCCTAACCTCGGCCCCGGCCCGACCCGAAACGCGCTCGCGGCCGGGCTCCTCCTCACCAGGAGCTCCGCCTTCGCGCCCCCAAACGATGCCGCTACGCCACTCGCCGCCGCCATTCGATAAACCCTAACCCTAGGTAGAGGAACGAGAGGAAGAAGAATAATAATAAGGGGGTAAAATGCAACGAAATGATTTGTTGAGGGTTTTTTTTTCCGGGTATGCTCCCTCTCTTCTCCCCTCTCTCTTTCCTTTTGTGGCGGTTGGTTCGGTCGGAGGGAGAGCGAGGGAAGAGTTGAGAGGGGGGTTGGGAAGGAGTGGGCGGGGGTCGCCCCCCCGGGCCCCGGGGGGGGGGGGGGGGCCACGCGGGACCCGCGAGGATGGGTGGCGCGTGGGCGAGGTCAGGGCGCGTGGGTGAGTAGAGATCGGGGGCAGGTTTTGACGACCTCTGATTGGTTGGTTTGGACGCGCTCTATCCACACTCCCTTACCCGGTGATTCTCTCCCTCAGATCCCCTCCCCTCTCTCCTCGCTCTTTATTAGCTTTTGTATTTTTTTTTCCCCTTTTTAATTTTAATTTGGTATTTTTATTTTCTTGAGGTTGATTTCAGTCGAGGGGAAGGTACCGAGAGAGAGAGGATTTGTATTACACACGTTGGTGGTGTGAATTTGACTCCGTGGCTTGACATTTGACAGGGAAAAGTTTGGTTTTGTGATTTGTTATTTTCGGTCAAAATTAAATACTTTTCGGCATGTGACTTTGGAAGATAGTAAGAATCTTGAGATAATAAGTTGAGTTCAGAATTAAGTTGATTTTCGATGGGATTATCTTTTTCTTTTTCAATGAGGATGACCCTCTTATATGGTAATAAATAAATATCAATTCGGTTAGGTAGAAAACATGAAACTCTTAAGACTTTTTTTTCCTAACTAACGCTGTTGAATAATAAAATATATTATTACCCAGAGATAAAAATAGTTTTGCATATAGTACTTTTTGAAAGAGGACTTATTTAATATAAGAAGTATTTCAATCTAGTACTATTAGTTTATTAATTTTACAAAAATAGCAAAAAAAATAAAAAATAAGTTCTGTCTTCGTACCTTGAAAATGAAAGAGAATATCAAAAGCATCTTCTGCATTTTTTATTTTCTTCTGTAAATTTGCTAGGGACAAAAAATAGAATTAAATATCAAAAAATTTGATGTGCTTTTATAGAAAATTATAGAAAACAATTTTTAATATATATATATCATATCATATCATACTCCTTTTAAAAGTACGATCATATTCCTTTTAAAAGTACGAGTTGAGAAAAAACTTTTCATGGTCAATATTACCCTTAATTTTTTTAAATATTATATTGTTATTCTAATTTATTCTAATTTTCCAATCTTCTTTGAATTTATAATTAAATTGTTTATCCTATCCATAATGAGACTTAACATGTTATTGGATAAATCATATCATACTCCTTTTAAAAGTACGAGTTAGGAAAAATCATTTCATGGTCAATATTACCCTTAATTTTTTTTAAATATTATATTGTTATCCTAATCTATTCTAATTTTCCTATCTTCTTTGAATTTATAATTACATAATATCTGTTATCCATAATGAGACTTAACATGTTATTGGATAAATAAGATACATTTGATATAATTCAAATATTTTACTTATTTCATTTTGCAGAGAAATCTAGAAAATATATGTTAGCTAGCACCTAAAAGTTTTTAGACCTTGTAAAAAATATCCTCCAAGTTTTTAAAATTACAAAAATATCCCTACACATTCAAAATTTTATTAAAACATCTTAAAAATTATAAATTTTATTTATTTCAATTCAGTGAGAAATCTAAAAAATATATGCTAGCTAAAAAATAAAAGTTTTTGACATTGGAGAAAGTATCTTGTAAGTACTGAAAAATACAAAAGTATATATTAGCTAAAAAATAAAAGTTTTTGACATTGGAGAAAGTATCTTGTAAGTTCTAAAAAATACAAAAACACTCCTAAAAATTTAAAATTTGTAAAAAACACCTTAAAATTTCAAACCTATAAACACACTAAAAACCTACAAATAACACAAACAACCCCCAAAACTTTATGGAATTTGCAATAAACATTCTATAAACTTTTTACAAATTACAAGATAAAACCCTCAAGATTGTAAAATTTATAAAAATCCTAATATATTTTAACCTAAAAGTACATTGAAAATATAGGAGTTATAAATATCCCCTGCATAATTTATAATTTATAGAAAACACTCTTAAAGTTTTAAAAATTACAAACAAACACTCAAAATTCAAAATTTACAAAAAAACCCTGAGAATTTGAAACTCATTAATAAATTAAAAATATAGGAATTATAAATAGTCTATAAATAATTTACAATATGTAGAAAAGGCCTATAAGTTTAAAAAATTACAAAAAACCCTTAATATTCATAATTTATAAAAAAAACACAATGAGAATTTCTAACCTATATATACTAAAATAAATATACAAATTTACTAGCAACCCCTAGAAAATAAAAAAATCATAAAAAAATATCATACTTCCTTTAAAAGTATAGGTTTAGGAAAAACTTTTCATGATCGATATTACCCATAACTTTTTAAAAAGAACATAACTAATTGAAAATCTATTAGATTTGAAATTTACAAAAAAATAAACTTAAAGTTTATTACATTGAAAATTACCCCTCCAAAGTTTGAAATTTTCAATGATTTTTTGCAGTTTCTTGATTTTAATATACTTTTTAATAGTTTTGTGTATTTGTAAATTATAAAAGTTTAGGGTGTTTGTTTTTACTATTTTTAAAGTTTTTGAGGGTGTTTCATTTGTAGTTTTCTAAATTTTCATTGTGTTTTCAGTGTAATATATCGACATATAAATTAATGATGATATTAAAGAGTAAGTTGTTCTTAAGATGTATTAGACTATAGTTAAGTGTGCACATCACTATTCGTAGGCAGTATAGTTTATATATGCAAAAATTTTCAAACAATTTATACAGTGGTTAAAATGTTTTTGATTTTAATATACTATTTTTTATAAATTATATTTGATATGAACCCATCATATAATTTTGACTGTGGTTATTATAATTTTAATACATTTAATCGATTAACTATAGGTATATAGACCATAGATTACTTTCCTTTCTTTCATGAACTAATATTTAGCACTTAATAATTTAAGTTATTGCTTTTAAATTTAATATAAAGAGGAGCTTTAATAACATTTATTTATTTACCTACAAGATAATACAATTTCAATTCATATTTTTACTTGAGATTTATTTCATAGTTACACATATCAAATTAGTAACTAAAATAATAATTATTTATGCTTAAATTATGATGATTGTAGTTGGTCACTCACAGTAAAATTTTTATGAAGATATATACCTTATTTTCTTTAGCTATCTGCATTGCCCATGTATATTTTATAAACTAGTTGTTAATTTGACATATTAAATTATTTTTTCTTTGTAGAAATTTTTTCTTTGACTTTTGGAATGTGTAATCACTATGACACCATTCTAGCATAGAAATGATCTCATTCTAAATGGCTTCAAGCCAATGTTTAAGTTGAACTGAAGTATATACTATTGCTATTATGTGTATATATTTTTTTTAAGAAAATAATATAAACACTTTTTAAATAGAAAATAACATTCCAACCTCTGATATTATAAAAATAAAATATAGTCAATTGAGTGACTAGCAAAAAAGAACTTTCATCAGAAAAATATGAATAAAAGATAAAGATAAAAGATAATGACATTGCCGACAGTATTACCAATAACAAACTACAATGTAAAGTTATCCTATTTTGTGGAGCCCAATTACTGGCTATAAGCATCAAGGTTTCCATACATATAATTTATTAAAAATAGTATATAATCTTATATAATAAAATTGATTAAATACTAAATAGTAATATCATGGTAAATGAGCAATTACAAAGATGTTAGGGACTAACATGTATGTATTTAAGATTTCAGGACGAATATCTTAATAACTTATTTATGTAAGCACGCCCACTTTGTCACCTATTATATTCACTTTTTCCTTGCACATTCTCCACCAATTTTGCTGTCATGCTCGGAGAGAAATAGAGTTTATGTCGGTGATGTCTTCTCTCCCTCTATCCCTCGATCTCATATTTTTTAAATTAGTTTCTTTAATTCTTTTTTAATAATTTCTTAGATCTATTTTATGCTTCATTCTGTGAAATGTCTTGTTAGATTCAATTTAAATATACTTTTATTTCAATTATTATTTTTCCTATTTATGGGACATTTAATCACTAGAATGTTTAGGTCTTTTCGACCATTTCATATTTTGAATTAATAGTTTATTTTAGAGAATTTTTAAAAAGATCACTTTTAAAAAATATTAGAAAAACCGACTGTTTTACATAATAATTAACAAAATTGACCTATTTATTCCACACCATCAAGACTGCAAAAAATAGGTCGGTTTTGTAAAAAAAAATTATCTTTAAAATACACGGGATTAATAGTTTCGTGCATTTAGAGAACATTAATTACAAAAGTAATTAAATTCAGAAAATATATGGACTACCACTCTTGCCTATTTTGTAGTTAGAACCAGAAAATACATGAGACTATTGTATATATCATATATACAATATAATTGCTCCATGTAAGTGAGTTATAATAGCATTTTCTATTCACATTGTTTGGGGTAAGATTTGAAAGGGACCTTGCATCAAAGAATTTTTTTTACATTTGAAGTACATGGCAAAACATATCATAACCTCCCTGCTCTAATTTCGCAAGAAAATAATTATTCATACATTTAGTTTTACTTCTATGGCACGGAGACTGAGCTATAAGATTGAATGAGAATATTAGATAATATAAATAGGAGTGAAACCACAACTAAAAGTTAATGTGAATATGAGTCAAACCACAACTAAAAGTTTAATGGACATATTGCAAGTAAATTCATATGCAAAATTTCTTTGCAAATTGAATGATCACACATCTTTTAAAGATTTCAAGATATTAATAATCAAAGATATAGTACTAGATCAATGTGTTTATAACTCACAAATAATAGATCATGTGATAACAATCTGAGTTGAAGGAAACAATGACAATATTCATTTGAAAAAGCGATTATTAAGTTGATAATTAATCCAGCAAAAAACTTTATTTTTTATTCTATTTTTATCAATCCACGTGCATTGCACGTGCAATCCAACTAGTATTTACAATTGTGCAAGTAAAGTATCTTTCCGACTTCGCTTGCAGCATCCCGTATGTCCAGCTCAAGCAGTTCATGTATTAACTCTTCTTTTATGCATTGTAACACTCATATCAGCCCTAAAATGACAATAGAATATTCTCTAGCAAAAAAGAAAAAAAAGAATGAAAAGAAAATTGAGCAGTTTTTCGCCAAAGTTCCAAAAAACGTAGAAATTTGTGATGAAAAATCCTTCTATTTCTTTCATATCACACATTCCAACAAAGTGCACACACTGTTATGTCCCACTTTAATCTAATTTGAATTGAATTTCCAACAATCTCAACTCAAAATCATATATCCTTCACACCATTTGGCTCATGTTGTATTTAAAATTTATACAACAAGAACTCCACTCAGAGGATACAAAAGAGCAATGTAAGTAAAGATGGTCATGAGTCTCAATTTCTTTTTCACACAGAGCACAAACATCATCATTAATCACTTTGACTTTCTTCAACCTATCTCTTGCGTTGAGCCATCGTCTAGAAATTAACCACATCAGAATTTTAATCTTCAAAGGAACAGGAATATCCCAAATTATACTGCATGTTTTTCTCACACCACCATCAACCAAAAAACTATAGAAAAATTTAACCGTACGTGAACCCCCTATTGCTTTAATAATCCTAATATCTTTTATCTTCCTCAGTGTTAAAGGAAATGGTGTTTACCCTATTCAACATGACAAAGTACTAAACTACTATAAACTACCTAGAACTGTCTGAATACAGTTATATTTCACCGCCATCTACAGTGCACCCATCTTCTCAAATCACACAACATAGCATTTGGTTTCTCAAGTAAAGCAAAAAATAGTTGGATATGCAGTAGCCAAGGTAAAATCTCCCTGCCATCTATCTTACCAAAAGAAAGTATTATTGGCATTGCCTGTTCTCACCTTTGTACAAGACAATAAGCAATCGATATCATACAAAAAGAAATCTTTCCAGAAGCTACCAATTCCTCTCAACTGATGACTACTCTCAACTATATTTCTATCTCGGTGATAATTGCAGTGAACAATTTTTCTACAAAGAACCTTTGTGCTATCAAGCCAATTCCAAAGTCATTTCTCCAACAAAGTCTAATTCAAGATTTGTAAATCTAATACATCCAACCTCTACATTGTTTTGGTTTGTCACGCGTCTATGCGGAAGCGTTGCACGCACACACAACGAACTTGAGATCACGGAAGAAGAAAGCCACACACTTGCACAAACCAAGCCAATTACGACAAATCAAACCAAACACAGAGATATACGTGGTTCGGCAATTGCCTACGTCCACGGGGAGAGGATGGGGAGATTTTACTATATGGAGGAGAAATACAACGGGTTACAACTCACAAAATCACTCAAATATAACCCTAACCAAAGCTCTCAACTCCCTCACAATATCTCCCTCTCAAAGTACTCAAAACAATGCTAATTCTCTCATTTTCTCTCCTTTTTAAACCCTAAAAAACGTGGTCCTATTTATAATAAAACACAATCCCAAACAAAGGAGGATTCCCAAACAAAGGAGGATTCTAAAAACGAGTCTGCCACACCCTGCACCATGGGTGTGGCAGAGGGTGTGGTGCAGGACAGATTCTGCCACACCCTGCACCATGGGTGTGGCAGAGGGTGTGGTGCAGAACAGATTCTACCACACCCATGGCAGACACCACACCAGGGTGTGGTAGAGTCTGTTTTGGGTTATTCTTCACGTTTTTCATAATTCCTTCGCCGTTTTCACAATTCTCCACCTCGGCGAAGTGTTCCCAACACTGAGCCGACACCAACATGAGCACAAATGTGTCGTATCTCTAAACTCGGCTGCACCAATGTGGTTGCCTACGTACCCCCTCTCCCAAGGGATCAAGCCGCCCGTAGTTCATTCAAATGGCCGTCAACGGCCTCAACAATCACGAATGTGCAACAAGTTTCGACAATGATCAAACTTGTTGCTCGGAACCACCTTAGTGAGCATATCCGCCGGATTATCCTTTGTGTGGACTTTCACAATCTCCACATCGCCATCTTCAAGAACATCCCGAACGAAGTGATAACGAACGTCAATGTGCTTCGTCCTCGCATGAAAAACCTGATTCTTCTCCAAATAGATAGCACTCATGCTATCACAATAAATGGTGACGGACCGCTGCGATATACCAAGTTCCTCCAAAAGTCCTCGAAGCCAAATAGCCTCCTTCACAGCCTCCGTAACCGCCATATACTCTGCCTCCGTCGTAGACAAAGCCACCGTAGACTGTAAGGTGCATCTCCAACACACAGGCGCACGGGTCAAAGTAAACACATATCCCGTAGTAGACCGACGCTTATCCAAATCCCCACCATAATCCGAATCAACATAGCCAATGCATAGCTGCCCACCTGTAGTGTCCCGCTCATAAACTAAACCAACATTAAGCGTACCTTTAATGTACCTCAAAATCCATCTCACGGCGTCCCAATGACCCACTCCTGGATCGTGCATGTATCTCGACACCATGCTCACCACCTGTGACAAATCTGGCCTCGTACATACCATCGCGTACATTAAGCTCCCAACTGCGCTCACATATGAAGTATTCGACATCAACTCACGGTCTTCAACTGACTTCGGTGAAAGGCCAGCTGAAAGCTTCAAATGGGCTCCTAACGGTACACCAACTGGCTTCGTATCCATGCTAACATGGAATCGCTGTAGAACCTTCTTCAAATAAGCCACCTGTGTCAAACAAATCTTGCCCTTCTTCTTGTCTCTGCCGATCTCCATCCCTAAAATACGCTTTGCCTCGCCCAAGTCCTTCATCTCAAACTCATTTGAAAGCTGAACTTTCAAATCATCTATAGCTGACCTGGAACTAGAAGCAACCAACATATCATCGACATAAAGTAACAAATAAATGTACGCACCTCCTCTCAACTTGCGAAAATACACGCAAGGATCAAACTGGCTCCGAGTGTACGAATGACCAAGCATAAAACCATCGAATCGCCTATACCACTGTCGAGGAGACTGCTTCAAACCGTATAGTGATTTCTTTAGTCTGCAAACCAACTTATCTTTCCCTGCAGCTCGGAATCCTAATGGCTGAGTCATATATATTTCTTCATCAAGATCACCATGAAGAAATGCTGTCTTCACATCCAGCTGATCTAACTCCAAACCATACTGTGCCACCAAAGCTAGCAAAATCCGAATCGACGAATGCTTCACCACAGGAGAGAAAACCTCATTGTAGTCAATACCTTCCTCCTGTGCATAGCCCTTCGCAACCAACCTAGCCTTGAACCTCACTGGAGTGCCCTCAATGCCCTCCTTTTTCGTGTACACCCACTTGCACCCAATCGCCTTCCGCCCCTTTGGAAGCTCAACAAGCTCCCATGTATCGTTCTTGTGAAGAGACTCTATCTCCTCCTGCATAGCCACCTGCCACGAATCAGCCTCCGAATTCTGCTCAGCCTCTCTGAAAGTAGTAGGCACCATCTCATCGATACTCTCCACTGGAAGTGCATATGCAACTGAGTCGGCATACCGTGCTGGCACCCGCATGTCTCTCCTCTGTCTCCGAACCGTAATAGAATCCTGAACCTGAACCGTCGGTCCCTGATCCTGCTCATGAGTACCCGTATCCTCCGCATCACCGTCGTGCTCACTTGGCGTCACCTCAGTCGGCACTCTAATGGATACTGCACTATCTGGACTCTGTGGAGCTGCATCAATCTCCACCACCTGCGAAATCTCCTCTGTCGGGTCGCTCTCCACCTGATGAGAGCTGGGAAGCTTCAAGATAGAAGCCTCATCGAATGTGACGTCCCTACTCAGCACAATCTTCCTATCAACTGGATCTCAAAGCTTGTATCCCTTGACACCACGCTTGAATCCTACAAATATGGCCTTCCTAGCTCGAGGTTCTAACTTATCAGTTCTAACATGATAATATGCAGGGCAACCAAATACCTTAAGCTGGTCATAGTCATGTGCTGTCTCTCCCGACTACATCTCCATAGGGCTCTTCCCCTCAATCGCAGATGAAGGCAGCCTATTAATGAGGTGGCTCGCATAAGAAAGTGCCTCAGTCCAAAAGATCTTCTCCAAACCACTATGCGCCAATAAACATCGAATCTTCTCCAGCAAAGACCGATTTAACCTCTCTGCCACCCCATTCTGCTGTGGTGTATGACTAACTGTGAAGTGCCTCTCTATGCCCTCGTCTCGACATAGCTGCTGAAAGGGGTCTGAAGTATACTCGCCACCGTTATCGGATCGCAACGTCTTGATCTTTCTCCCAGTCTGCAGTTCCAGCCTCTTCTTCCACTCCACAAATAAATCTAGGACTTCACTCTTATGCTTCATGGTGTACACCCAATATCGCCTAGAATAGTCATCAACGAACGTGACGAACCAATGTCGACCACCAAGTGATGCCGTCTTGGTGGGACCCCAAACATCTGTGTGCACGTAGTCCAAGATGCCCTTCGTCTTATGAATGGCCGTCCCGAACTTCACCTTTGTCTTCTTGCCAAGTACATAGTGCTCACAGAATTCCACTTTACCACTCTTGGCTCCCTTCAAAAGCCCTTGCTTGCACAATACCTGCAATGACTTTTCACCTGTATGCCCTAGCCTGTAATACCAAAGTCTGCTCATATCCGCCTCTGAAATCACCGAAGCAACCTGGCCAATCTCGGTGCTTCCCTTCAGATAGTATAGATTATGACTGCGGACTCCCTTCATCACCACCAAAGATCCCTTAGTAACCTTCGCTACAGCATCCTCAAAGGTCACTCTGAATCTCTTCGCCTCCAAAGCCCCAACTGAGATAAGATTCTTCTTAAGTTGAGGAACGAATCTCACCTCCTTCAACTCAAGGATTACTCCATCGTGCATCCGAATCCTCACAGTACCTATCCCATGAACGCCACAGGATTGATCATTTCCCATGACCACAACACCCCCATCGAGTCTCTCAAATGATGAGAACCAATCTCGCCTAGGAGTCACATGATAAGTAGCGCTAGAATCAAGCATCCACTCTGAAGCATCCAAATGGTTCACCTCCGGAGTAATCAAAAGAAAAAAGCTCGAATCATCAGAATCATTGCCGCTAGCAACATTCACCTCATTGGCCTTCGGGCCCTTATTCTTTATTCTTGCTATTCTCCTTTTCTTTGACTTTCGGGCAATCTCTCTTCCAATGTCCCTGCTCCTTGCAGAATGCACATTGGTTCTTTCCAAGCTGGTGACGACCTCTTGACTTTGACCTCCCTCTATTTCCACCTTTCTGATATGAGCTTCTACCTCTCGTCGACAAGGCCTCTCCTGAAGTACTAGCGTGGAAAGTCTCCTTATCCTTCCTCCTCAAATCGTAGTTCGTCAGTGCGTTAGTCACTTCACTATAAGTGATAGAAGATCTCCCGTTCAACAACGTAAGCACGAAGGTATCATACTCCTCATCCGGTAAGGAGCCCAAAAGAATAATATCCTTGTACTCATCTGTGATCTTCTCATCCACGTTCGCCAAGTCCGACAACAACTTAGTATAGTTGTTCACATGAGCCGCAAGTGAGGTGCCTCGGGACATCTGGAATCTGAATAATCTTCGCAGCAAGTGTAACCTGTTCTTAACACTCTTCGTGAGATACTTGTTGTTGAGAATTTCCCACATATTCATCGCAGACGTCACCTCAATCACATCATATTTCAGCTCCTGTTCCAAACAAGACCTGATCACCCCGCAAGCATTTCGATTCATCTTTTCCCATATCGCCTCTTCATATTTAGGTGGCCTCACGTCGACCATGATGGTCTCCTCCAGATTTTGAGCATTGAGCGCATCCTGTACGTCGCTCATCCACAAACCAAAATTAATCTTGCCGTCATATTTCACTACACTAATCTTAGTGTTCTGAAAACCCACTTGAACTGTGCCTATCATCTTGCTGCTTTCACCAACTTCTTCACCCATAATCACAAATTCCAAATTATAGAGAAAGATCCAAACTTTGAAAAGAATAAGAAATTACCCAACTGAACCCTAGATTGGATTCCAAATAGAACTCCTAACCACACGAGGAAAGCGAGATCTTCAACGGCAACTTCAAACCCTAACTCCACCAAAGCCTAAAACTCCAAGAACCAGGCTTCCAACTGAATCTTCCTCCACCTAATCCAAAACCCAGATCTGAAATCTGAGCTCTGATACCACTTGTCACGCGTCTATGCGGAAGCGTTGCATGCACACACAGCGAACTTGAGATCACGGAAGAAGAAAGCCACACACTTGCACAAACCAAGCCAATTACGACAAATCAAACCAAACACAGAGATATACGTGGTTCGGCAATTGCCTACGTCCACGGGTAGAGGATGGGGAGATTTTACTATATGGAGGAGAAATACAACGGGTTACAACTCACAAAATCACTCAAATATAACCCTAACCAAAGCTCTCAACTCCCTCACAATATCTCCCTCTCAAAGTGCTCAAAACAATGCTAATTCTCTCATTTTCTCTCCTTTTTAAACCCTAAAAAACGTGGTCCTATTTATAATAAAACACAATCCCAAACAAAGGAGGATTCCCAAACAAAGGAGGATTCTAAAAACGAGTCTGCCACACCCTGCACCATGGGTGTGGCAGAGGGTGTGGTGCAGGACAGATTCTACCACACCCTGCACCATGGGTATGGCAGAGGGTGTGGTGCAGAACAGATTCTACCATACCCATGGCAGACACCACACCAGGGTGTGGTAGAGTCTGTTTTGGGTTATTCTTCACGTTTTTCACAATTCCTTCGCCGTTTTCACATGGTTTACAAACTCCCCGGCCCCTTAAGCTACAAAATTAGCACACCCCTTTTGTTCATTAGAACCACTCCAGAGAAAACTTTCTTCCCATGTTATCAATCCTCTTTACAACCCATTTTGGAAATTTTAAAAAAGGATAATCAGATCGAGGGGTATTGACGAGAGAACAAAATTAATTAATTAAAATCAATCTCCCCATCTAGAAAGTGAATTTCCTTCCCACGAGTTAATCTTCTCTCCATTTTCTCAATTAATAGACACCAATCGTCTTTAATGAGTTTGTTAGGTCTCAGAGGCACTGACAGATAGATTAAAGGGAAGGTTCCACTCTGACAATTCATCACTGAGATCACTTGACTTTGCATTTCTAAGTTATATATCCTCTAACAAAATAATCATACTTTTAGAAAAATTATCTTTAAACCCGATCTCAAATCCATGCAGAACACTCAAAACCAATAAATGAACACAATTAGCTTTAACAAAAAGCAATATTTGTGTCATCTTCATATTGTAGGCTAGCTTAACACCGTTCTTACCATATTACTAGGACCTAACCCGTGAATCCATCCTCTAAAAGCAGCATTGTCTCATTCAGTGAGCTCCATAATTAAAGGATTTTTTTATATAACTTATAGGGTTCGCCGAGTAAAAAGATGTGATCAGTGAGTTGTGGAAGTTCTCTACAACAAAGGATACTAGGGATCTCTACTCATCATCTAACATAGATGTTTGAGGCTTGGTTTTATTAGCTTATAAGTCTTATTGGGTTTAGTAGCTTTTGACTTTTATGATAAAAATATTATAAAACTTATAAGGATAAAAATAGTCATTTGCTTGATCAACCTTAGCTTATTTAGATAAACTAGTTTTTATGCACGTGCAGTGCACGTGGTAAAATGTCAAAATATTTTTTAATATTTATTTTGTTACTATAAATAAGTTAGATTTATCTTGAGTTCAAATACGTAAAATTAAATTATTAGATTTACTATTATTTTTATTTAAACATTATTAAAAATCAATGTAATAGATTATTTAGCTAAACTGAGATGAATGTACCTAACCGGGATATTGTAATTGTCATTATGAACTATAATTATAGCAATAAAGAAATCATATTTCTTATTGTATTGAAAATAGAATTGCACAGTATTTTTGGATATTATAAGCTTAATTGGGACATCTTAATTGATTTCTTAACAAAAATATGAATTGACATAATAATATCTTCAAGTAGAATAGTAAAAGAAAATAAATTAAATTAATACTTTATGTCATATTCCAAACTCTACTAATCCCAAGATATAATATGGAGTCAAGCATGAATAGAAATATCATTATGAACTAATATTCTAGTAAAAAAGAAACCACATTTCTTATTACATTAAAAATAAAATTGCACAACACATTGGGACGTCATTATAAGCTCATGTTTTGTAATAAACAATTTTACTAAACCATAATAATCATATAAAAATAAATTACAAGGAATGGTTCTGAGATACCTCTTTTTACATGAGATAATAAAAATCAACCTATACGATAATATGCATTATTGAAAAGCAGTAGGATTTGAGCAAACCCATAAATAAATTTATAATGAAACTCAAAGAAATATGAAGACTTTAATCAAGTGCGCATTGCAGAACATTGTAGTCAGAGAGTAATTGTCCAAAAGCAGTAAGATTAGAGCAAACATATAAACAAATTTAGAATGAACTTGAAGAAACATGAAGATTTTAAACAATTGCGCATCGTAGAACTTTACAATTACAGAGTAATTATCCAAAAGCAGTAAGATTAGAGCAATCCCATACAGAAATTTACAATGAAATTTGAAGAACAAAACATACCAATTACAGAAAAGACAGGAAAATACACCTATAATTATCCAAAAGCAATAATAAAAAGATAAAAACTAAATAACAATGGTAACTATAGTATACTTTTATGTGATGAAAGCAATCACATAAACATACAAAACTACTAATAATGTTGTATGAAAATCCCTTATAAAAATTCCTAATTCTACTAAAAAATTAAGATATGATATAAAATGATCAAAAAAATATTATCCTTTATTATTTTTGTTTTATATTTTAATTGAATCGGGGTCAATCTTTCTCCACCTTTATCTTTTTCCTGGGCAATTCTAGAGTAGCATCTTCATCATCTACGTCGATTGTAATATCAGACTGGAGTTAGATTTCTTGTGCTATTATATTTCCTTTGACCCGTTCATCTTTTGTTTTTTCATCTAACTTCACCAGGAAGTTGAACATTTTTTCGATGTTCAACACAAGTTTCTAGAAATATGGACAAATGTTATTTTAATATTATTTTTCTGTTTCAATGAGAACAAATGTTATTTTAATATATATGAATTTTTTTATTTTCTAAATTATTACTTGAATAGAGTTAGGAATTACCTCTTTTTTCTGTAATGAATTTTTCTGTTGTGCATCCAATAAGAGTTTCTGCTGCATCAAATAGTGTTACTCTTGCATTATCCGTGCTATTTTCCACGAGAATCTTAACTACGTACCTGTAGTTTTCATTATCGATTTCTAGATAGTTAATTGTAGGCTATCTAAAAATCACAATAGATAGCTGATATCTATCAAACTTCAATCAACATCTCGACAATGAAAGTTACAATCAGACGACTTTCACGTTAATAAAGCGAAAGCTGCAATTGGAGGATTTTTACGTAGATCGAGAAATATTACAATTCAACGACCTTCACGACGACTGATGAAAGCTCTGATTCAATAGCCTTCACAATCAAACGTGAAAGTTACAATCTGACGACTCTCACATCCCAAATAGCTAAAGTGAAGTTACAAGTCAACAACCACTTCTAAATGCATAGTTCATATTTGCGTTCAATTTTCAAAACACAGTCAGCCCCTGCGTTTTTAATTTTCAGCAGACGCGCAACTCTGCGCTCAAGCTTAAGACGCATAGTTAGGGCCCAGAACACCGACCTGGGCGTTTGACTCATTCAAACATGAGCTGAACGATTTCAGAACCATTTTTCCCACGATCTGAGGGAATCTCGCCCACTTAGGAGCGGATTAAGAGGTTAGTTACACCCCTTATCTTCCTATAAAAACCTCAACAAACTCAACCAAAGAGAGGTTCGGAGTTCGGCTTTTGGATCAGATCATCCAGGAGATCATACTTCGGCGGATTAAATTCGGTTTCGGGGGAGTTATTATCTTCTGAAGATTAGATCTTTGCAACAAGGAGATCAGATCTAAGAGCATCACCCAGCAACAGAGAGTTTTAACACTTGGCTATTAACCGAATTCTCGGTTCAAACAACTCTTTTCATAGAGTTTAACTCGTTCTGAGTTCATTAACTCGTTAAGAGTTCTTTTTCATACTTGCCACGCAAGTTAATCGTTCCAGTGAAGTGAGGCATCAGATCGTCAAACGGAGAGCAAACGCGACGCAAGCATTCGAGGGAGGTACTCCATTGCTACTGTGAAGAATCCAGAATTAAACAAAGGGGAGGATTTATATTGATCATCTTCTCTTTTGTAATCAAAAATTCAAATTGTAATCAGATAGAGATCGAGAAAGTTGTAAACATTCTTTTTCTAAGTAGTTAGAGGGAATAAATCAAATTTAATTCTTTCAATTGTCTTTTGCTTTCATGAGAGGACTATGTTTATATAACCCTCCCGGTTTATTGGGTGTTTATTCCCAAATCATGTTTACCGGATACTAAAATGATTATATGGGTTAGAACAAGCTTAAGAGCTTGATATATTGTTGCCTCTTTTGAAATTCTTTTATCAAAGATTTTGTTTTGACTTGTTGCTTTGAATTCATTATATTTCACTTATATGATGATATTTATATGTTTGTGCTTACGGATCATCTATTCGTGCCTTATAATATATTCTATATGAGCGGTTTGATCAAGTTATACAAAGAAAATTTTCTATTTTGATCAAACATTATTCTTAGATTTAAATCTTAATTTATGATTTCATTTGAGTGATTTATTTTCATTTGAAAATATTTTGCATGATACTCATGATTTCTCTCTTTTGATAAATCTATTTTTATATATATATTTTTTTTGTTGTGTAATGAGACACTTCTTTCATAAGTTATACATCTTTATGTGTTCTCATTGCCTTTTGTATGTGAGTAATATTTAGCATATTTTTCAATTATGCTTGCTCACATGTGTTTGCCATGATCTTCACTTCATATATTCTATATGGCATTTTGATAGGGGGAGCGAATCCCTATATATTTCTTGTTTGATACTCACCTATGCTTATTGATAGGGGGAGCTTTCGCTCTCTTAATTCCTTTGTCCCTTTTTGATGTTGTCAAAGGGGGAGAAATATTGTGAGTATACATTTATATGCATGTGTATTATCTTGTATATGTTTATTTCCTTCATGCATATATTACTTTTTGTAAATTGTTTGTCATCATCAAAAAGGGGGAGATTGTTGGCCTTCTTGTTTTGATGATGTTTAACAAACAATTTACTACTAATGTTGTTTGTCTAGTATTTGTACATTCCTATGTTTTGTAGACAAACAACGTTGTTGGAGGATGGATGGAATTACGCATTCACGATCATATCTAATGGAGGTTGGCGGAGTAGTGGTTGAAGCCTTGCAATTCATGTTAAAGATCCAGTTCAAGCTTCATCCGCACGTGTACCAAGTTGAGCTACAATGAAGATCAAGATTGCTTGGGTAACATTAGTTTAGGTTTTATATTATGTGTGTTAGTACTTTAAGCTCAATATTATACACACACATTTTATTGGTTTCTTCATATATATATATAGTTATATATATATATACATAAGTTTTTGGTTTCTATGCATATATATAGTTATATATATACATACATTGTTTTTTGAGTTTTCATGTTCATAAATATGAGATTACACATTTCATATTTATTATTGTGTTTTGGTTTAGCTATATAGATATGAAACAAATTTACATTCATATATATATATATTCATATGTTTCATACTCTATTATGTTTTTGATAACATTGCATAAAATATGCAATTTTGTGAAAATATTGTCTTATTAGTTCATAGACTTCAATATTAGTTTATACATGTTTTACTAAGTCTATAACAACATTTCATAAGGTTTCAAAATGTTGTTTGAGTCAAAATATCAAATATCAATTTCCATGTTTTCATGTTTTTTGAACATATTTGCAAAATGATGATATCTTTCATTTGGGAAGTCCTTTTTCGAAACCAGTCGTTGTAGCATGTTTATTATCATGTCTATAATCATTCCCCAAAGTTTTACATTTTTTGGAATTTATTTGATATTTTTAAACAGGGTTTCAAAATCAGCAAAACAGGTTTTAGTTTTCTGGAATGTCAGAAATCGGTCGACCGCACCGGTCGACCGAACCTGAGCTCAAAATCTCACTGGGCTGACAGAAAGCTGTCGGTCGACCGGTACGGTCGACCGATGAAATTTTCGGTCGACCGACGAATTTTTTCGGTCGACCGACGGGCGCTCTCTCAGCTTCCAACGGCTAGTTTTATTACCGTTGCTGGGGGCTTTTTAGTCTTTCTGTTTTGGGATTTTGGCTGAGCTTTGAGAGGGTATAAATACCCATTGCTGATGTCTTTTCAATGGTTAATCAAGAAGTTTTTAAACAAGTTTTTAAACAAGGTTTAAGTGCGTTTAAGGGTTGTTTAGTTTGGTTTTTGGGGTTTGCTGTTCAAAGAGGAGTTTGCATCACCAGTTGAGGATTTCATCCTCAAAATCTTCTCATCCTCTCCTTGTGTTTATAGAGAAGTTTTCTAACTCTTTTCCCTAGCAATTTCATTATTGATTTATCATATATTAATTATTGCTAGTTTGCTATTTGAGTTAGATTTCATTTTATCTCATTGCTACACACACCCACATTGAGCTTATAGTATTTACATACATAGTATAGTTGGGTTGTGGGTTTGTGACATTGAGAGTGAGCTTAATTGAGTTCTCACCTTGTTTTGAGAACAATCATTAGTTATATTTGTGCTTATTGTGAAATCACTTTGTAATACACTTGTACACCGAGTGAGGAGTGTGTGGTGAGAGTCGGGGATCGTCCCAAGAGGAGTGGCGTCAGTTGACGAGCCTAGAGAGAGGTTGTAACCGAGCACTTGAGGGAGATACGGCTAGGTCCAACACTTAGTGGGTGTAGAGTGTGATTGCAAGAGTGTGAGTTGTAGAGTTTTCGGTTAGCTAGAAAACCGAGTGTGTAGAAGAAGTTCCGGCTTCCAAACCGGATTGTGTTAGTGGATTTCTCCCCGGGAGTGGGGAGCGGAGACGTAGGACGGAAGGTCCGAACTCTGTGATCATATTGTGTGTTTGAGTGTGCTTTGGCGTTCATTCATATTCATGCTCATATCTTGTATCGCCATTGTCATTAGCTCATTAGTTATATGATCCACTATCTTGTTTATATTGTTTACCCTTGTGTTAGTTGACATATCCTTGCATATATCATATTGAATATCTCTTTGGTAGGATATATCATCTTGTGTTGGTTTATATATATCCTTGCATATATTTCTATCATATAGGATATATCTCCTTGTGTATATTGCATATTCTTGCACATATCTCTTTGTATATCTATCTTGCAAGAATACACTTGTTAATTAATTTTAATTGGTATTTAATCGGATTAGATTAGCATAAGACCCTAATCACCCCCCCTCTAGGGTCTAACAATTTTTGCCTTAAATGTGCAATAGTGTGTCTGTATATTGACAAAATTTAGTTAGATTTAAATGTGTTAATAAGAATAGGTTTCTAATATTGTACCTGTATTGAATTCTGTGATGTATGCATAATATCACTAATTTGAATTTCTTTTGCATTTATAAAAAACGTTGATGGAGATCCTTTTGTTTTTGCGGCTTCTTCCAAATAAAACCTGCATATTAGATTAAAACATAATACTATTTTATTATTGCGTTATATGAAAGTATGCTTGTTCTACTTATCATTCCCTTAATTCTTTAGCTAGTTGTATTTTTGGGTTGATACATATTATTGATATAATTTGCGACGATATGCTTGTATCCCCTGCAAAATTAAGATAATTATTGGATGAATTTTATATTTAGCTGTCTTTAATAAGAATTTCAATAATAAATTATGTACCTTTATATATAGAGATTTTAAAATCTGATAATGCTATTACAGGTGTATCTTTGATTTTGGCTTTTATCTTTGATTTCGGCTTCAAGAATTGATCCTTCATTTGTAGCCAAATCCCCAAATAAAGTTGCGCGCATAGTCATTTCACTATATATGAAAAAAGAAAGTACGTTAATCTTATTTTTTCGTATGATATTGGAAATAAGTATCATGAATAAACCTTTTCTAGCTTATTAAATTTGGAAAATAAAAAATTGACCTCATCCTTGTCTAGCTTATCTCATGCTAAAGATAATGTCTTTTTAGAAGTAGAAAGCTTTAGAAATAAAATTGATAATCATACATGTTCTACTTCTAGTTCAAATGCATATGTGCCTAATGATGAGTTGAACGTTATTAAAAATCGCATTTCATCTTTAGATTCAACTCTTAAAACATGCATTGTTAATAATAACAAGCTTATGGACTTGTGTGCAAAGTCTAAAGCAAACTCTTCTAAGAAACCTACACACTATGCACACATGTATAACAAAGTCTATAAATGCACTAATTGCGGTCGTAAAGGCCACCTTGCTAGATTTTGTTATAATGCACAAAAACCCATCAAGCTTAATCATGTTTGTGCATCCCATCAAGCTTCATCATCACACTCACATGTACACACACGTATAGATCATCATAAACATGCCCATATGTACAAATGTGAGTTTTGTGGTCGTTTTGGTCATTTGGCCAAATTTTGTTTTGATTTAAAGAAAGTTTCACATTTGCAAAATAATTTTAAAAGATTATCCATGTTTGCAAATGTTTCAAATGTTTCTCGTGCACATGTTTATGGTCAACAAAATCAAATGGGCCTCTTTCATTGCACTAATTGCAATCGGAAAGGTCATTTACACAATTTTTGTTTTGACCGTGCTCGTGCATCATATGTGCCCAAGAGGGTTCATAACCCTAGGACTTTGAGCTTAAATGATAGGGGTCATGTCCCTAAATCTTTTGGTACCAAGAGTTCTTGGGTACCAAAACAAATTTAATTTTTAAACCAAGATTTTTTAGTGTTCTTATTTTTTCTTTTCTTGGTTTTGAAAATTATGTTTTAAGATCTTTTGGTTATGAAAACAATTCTTCCTTTATCAAATCATTTGTTTTTATGATTATTAGTTTTGATTTTGATGAGAGGTTTGTATTTATATAACCCTCCGGGTTTATTGGGTGTTTATTCCCAAATCATGTTTACCGGATGCTAGAATGCTTATATGGGTTGAAACAAGCTTAAGAGCTTGATATATTGTTACCTCTCTTGAAATTCTTTTGTCAAAGATTTTGTTTTGACTTGTTGCTTTGAATTCATTATATTTCACTTATATGATGATATTTATATGTTTGTGCTTATGGATCATCTATTCGTGCCTTATAATGTATTCTATATGTGATTTGATCAAGCTTTACAAAGAAATTTTTTTTTGATCAAACATTGTTTTTTGAACTTAAATCTTGATTTATGATTTCATTAATTACTTTGTTTTCATTTGAAAACTTTTTGCATGATTCTCATGTTCCTTCTCTTTTGATTTCATAAATCTACTCTTATATATATTTTTTGTTCTTTGATATGAGACACTATTTTTCATATTGATATACTCATATGTGTTCTCATTATCTTATTTGTATGTGAGTGGTGTTTAGCATATCTTTTCATTTATGCTTGCTCACATATTTGCCATGATCTTTATTGCATGTATTTTATATGGCATTTTGATAGGGGGAGCAATCCCTATATCTTTCTATGTGTCATACTCACCTATGCTTATTGATAGGGGGAGCTTTCGCTCTCTTAATTCTTTTGTCCCCTTTTTGATGTTGTCAAAGGGGGAGAAATATTGTGAGTATATCTATCTTGGTTGTTTATATGCATGTGAGTTATTATCTTGTATATGTTCATTTACTTCATGCATATACTTCCTTTTGTAAATTGTTTGTCATCATCAAAAAGGGGGAGATTGTTGGCCTTCTTGTTTTGATGATGTTTAACAAACAATTTACCACTAATGTTGTTTGTCTAGTATTTGTGTTTTCTTATTTATTGTAGACAAACAACGTTGTTGGAGGATGGATGGATTGCGCCATAACGACGATATCAAATGGAGGTTGGCGGAATTGTGGAGTGAAGCAACATACAATTCAAGTTAAAGATCAAGTTCAAGCTTCATCCGCAAAGTGTGCCAAGTCAAGCTTATTGAAGATCAAGATCGGCTTGGGTAATCTAGTTTAGGTTTTATATTATGTGTGTTAAGTACCTTAAGCTCAATATCATATACACATACGTATTTGGTTTCTATGTATATATATAGTTATATATATACATGCATGGTTTTGGGTTTTCATGTTTTGGACATACTTGCAAAATACATGAGTTTTTACAAATAGAAATTCAATTTGAGAAATTCTTTTTCTAACATGTTTGTTTTCATGTTTATAAACATTTCGCAAAGTTTCATCAAGTTTGGAATTGATTTGTTATGTTTAAAGGAATTTACAAATTCACGTTTTCGTTCGTGCACATGTTCGTGCATGTTTTACAAAACTGATGAGTTTTCACAAATGAGAAGTGATATTTGAAAAATTCTTTCTCTGACATGTTTATCTACATGTTTATAAACTTTCCTCCAGCTTTTACTATTTTTGGAGTTGATTTACTATGCCCAATTGATTTTACAAAATCGTGTATCACAGCAGATTTTCAGAAACTGTATTTTTGTGTTCAAACATTTATTTCTCTCAACTGGGAAATGCTTTTTCAGAAATTCTTTCTTTGACATGTTATTCTACATGTCTAGAACATTCCCACAAAATTTCATAATTTTTAGAGTTCATTTACTATTTTAAATTGATTTTTAAAAAATAGCTGCGCACTGCTACAGTACTCCGGTCGACCGGACCGGTCGACCGAAATGTCTCTGGAGCCTTTTTCAGGTTTGTACAGTGCGAGCGGTCGACCGAAAAAATGGTCGGTCGACCGACCAGCGCCCAGAATGCCCATAACGGCTAGTTTTTTGTATCCGTTGGAGGGGTTTTTGGTCTTTTGGTTTGGGCTTTTGTATGAGGTATTGGGAGGCTATAAATACCCCCTTATACCTCAGTTTTAAGATATCAAAGAGAATGTTTTAAAATAGTTTAACAAAGGTTTAAACTTGTTTAGTGCTTGTTTAAGTTTGGTTTAAAGAGCTTTTAATTGAGGGTTTGAGTTTGTGAATTCAATTTCACAAGAGCAAGTAGAGATCATCCTTTGGTGTTTGGGCATTCACTCTTCTCCCACTCTCTTGTCATCTTTAGAGAAGTGTTTCTAAACTCATCTAGCAATTTATTATTTTGATTATAATTTCCATAAGCTAGATTTATATTGAGTTTAGTTTAAATTGTTTTATTGATACTCTTTGTTCACACACAACCTATTGAGCTTATTGTATTTACATTCATAGTATAATTTAGGGTTGTGGGTTTGTGACATTGAGAGTGAGCTTAATTGAGTTCTCACCTTGTTTAGAGAACAATCAATTGATTTATATTGTGCTTAATTGTGAGGATTCACTTGTAATACACTTGTACACCGAGAGAAGTGTGTGGTGAGAGACGGGGTCGAATCCAAGAGGAGTGGCGTCGGTTGACGTGCCTAGGGAGAGGTTGTAACCGAGCACTTGAGGAGGAGGACACGGGCTAGGACCAACACTTAGTGTGTGAGGTGTGATTACATAGTGATTGTATTGTGAGGTGTAAACGTTGTTCGGGTGAACGTAGAAAACCCGGTTGTGATAGTGGAGATCTCCTCGAGGTGAGGAGCGGGGACGTAGGTCGTGGGGACCGAACCTCGTAAACATATCGTTTTGTTTGTGATTGCATTGGCGCACTTATTTTTATGTTCATATCTTATATCGCCTTTGTTTCTTGCTTGTTGATTATATTGTCCACTATCTAGTTTAGATTGTTTACCCTTATGTTATTTACATATCCTTGCATATATCACATTGCCTATATCTCTTTGTTAGGATATATCTTGTTGTGTTATTTTATATATCTTTGCATATATTTTTTTATCATATAGGATATATCTCTTTGTTATTCATATTGCTTATCCTAGCTTATATATAGTTGTTATATTTAATACTTGCTAGGATAACTTGTTAATTAATTTTAATTGGCATTTAATCGGATTAGATTAGCATAAGACCCTAATCACCCCCCTCTAGGGTCTAACAGGTGCTTCTTTGATAGATACGTCTTTTGTTAATACTAATTCAAGTGACTTGTGGATACTTGGAAAAACTGAGTTTATTCCTTTCACTTCCCCATTTGAAATAAAAATAATTTGATTCTTTCGAAGCATATCTATAAACTTTTTGATAGTCTCTCCGTACATAACTCCATGTATTTTGTTACCCTGTAAATATTATTAACACCAGAGATAAATGTTTAGAAAATATAATTAATTAATACTAAGCTATATATTATATTTTAATTAGTTATATGTAAACAAAAAACAACATAAAAAGGCATTTTAAAAGTTATTGGGGTTTTAATGAAATTTACTGAATAGATAATGACAATCACAAAAAAAACAAGTTGAATTATAAACGCTGATATTATGAAAATAACCAAAAAATGCAATCTTTTCTCCTTTTTCTTCTATTACAGATAAAAACTTTCATAACCCAAGCGGCAATATTTGTCTTCAGAATTATGCTTAGAGGCTCTAGTACAATATCTAAAGTCAATTCTAATTCAAACTCCAGAATAGTGGTAATCGCCACATTTTTAAATTCTCTGACAATTTTATATCTCTTTGCATATGTAATGGATGAACTTATTATATATTCTCAAGGTAGAATCTCACGATATATGTTGTCAGTTAATGACATTGTACTAATTGATGAGAGCAGACCTCGTATTAAAAGATTCCAAATTAATGTAATGAAAATAAAATGTGTAGAATGTATGTTAGCAAAATAGTACGAAGGAGTGCATGACGTACAGATAAAAGTTATGTTAGTCTAATTAACCAAATGTTAGATTTCATTATATCATCAGAATACTTTCACATGTTACATTTTGAAAGTTTTAGTGATTCTGTTTCTTCAGTTGATATTATTTCTTGAGTTTTGAAAAGTATATACCACTTTCTGTATGTAGTCTCATGATTGTGCTTTCTTAGGCCTCAAAATTTTTTGTGCATACACCAATTTCAATTTGCTAATATCATATATTTTTGAATTCTTGTGCAAGTATCAAAACTCTTAAGAGAATCAGGCATATTCTTGTAGACTCCAAAACTAAAATTTTTATATTTATGTGTTTGTGATTTTCTTTTGTATTTTTATGGAATGAAAGACAAGAGACATATTTGTCTATATTAATCTTACATACAAATTCCATGTTTATTGAATTTAGAAAACTTTACATTGGAAGTAATCGAAGTCATTATCCAATGAAATAGTGCTGATAGCATGTTATTTTTCCATGGGGATAACTACTGGTGATACGAAATTGAAGTTGATTAGTTTAGTGGATAAAGGATTCAAATAATGGAAGATTAAGATAATGAATAAGAAAAATAGAGGACCAACAGATTTTCTTTCGAGAACTATTAAATAAAATTTACACTATCACATATACAAATCACAAGATGCATGAAAGTTTTTAAAAAATTACAATTTTATTTCCCCCACTATCAGGCCGACTTTTGCAAATAATTATAAGTAATTACTTTAGTCTAATCTAATCAAATCTAATAAGAAGAAAATCGATGAAAGTGTTGTGAAAATTATTGTAATTAGATATCATGAATTGACTAAAATAAGAAGAACAATATCTAATCCAGTTCATAATCTTTAAACAATCTAATCTAATTCTAATAAGAAGAAAATAACAAAGATAAAAAGTCATCATTATTAAATAAAAAAAGAGAGACACCAAGACCAAACCTTTGAGAGAGAATAGTTGATAATTGCTTCAAAGTCTGAGAAATACTTGGTGAGAGAAGAAAGTTGATTTGGTGCTTTATTTATACCCGAAGAGTCCTATTGTTATAATAAGAATTTGGTTATAATAAGAATTCAGTTATCTTTGTGAATGCACATATTAAAAGATAGATACAATCATAGCACGTGCAATATGATATCTTTCTGTAAAATAAACTTATTATATTATTGTTAATGAATTAATCATAATATGATTTTACACATGAAAAGTAGATAAATTAGTTTAAACTTTTTAGATAGTGTATAATATTTTAAACTTAAAAAGGTATAATATCATTATTATATAATATCATGTATTAAAGATAGATATATTAGTTGCATTAAGGATAGATATATAGTTTAAACTTAATTTAAAAATTATTAGAATTTGATTAAGTTAGAATTTTATTAGGATTAGGATAGTTCAAACTTTGAAGTTATTTGATTAGGATTAGAATAAATCATTAAATAAAATTTAAAAATTAGAATTGATTAGTGATAGGATAGTTCAAACTTTATAAGGGTATTTTTGTCAACAAAAAGATTTTCCCGCACTCGTGCTTTTAAAGGGAGTATGATTTATAAGTTTGTATTTTTAAAAGTTAAGAGAACCCCCAACTTTTTAAAATGTAACTTAGGAACTGGTTTCTTAAAAATGCCATCAGTAAGGATGTCAAATGGGTGGTTTTGATTGGGTCTTGGTTGAGTCATAAATAGGTGGGCACATTTATGACCACTTGACCATTTATGACCCATTTAACATTTGCTAAATGGGTCAGTTCTCAACCACCCATTTACTAAATAGGTGATTCATGAGTGACCAAATAACCCATTTAGTTATGATTATGATGCTTCTATATATATGTAAGTTTCAGGGATCTACTTGCAAACTTTCAGGGGGTTTTGGCAAACTTTTAGGGGGGTTTTCTGCAAACTGTTAGGGTTTTTTTTACAAACTTTTAGGAGGTTTTCTGTAAACTTTTTGGGGGTTTTCTGTAAATTTTAGGGGGTTTCTGTAAACTTTTAAGGTTTTTTGCAAACTTTTAGGGGGGTTTTTGCAAACTTTCAGAGGGGGGTTTTGTAAATATTTCTTTCTCAATTGAATCGACTACTTGGGAAAATCTCTTTTGTACGTCAATATCTCAACTCACTGATCGCAAATAACACTGGTTCTAATTACTCAAACTAGATTAAAGCATAAACATATAACTTTATGAGATCAATAATGCATAGAATTTACTATTTATTACGAGAACAAACTCACCTTTTGAGCACTCCAGGTACAACACAAAAAATAGGGTTTTATTCTGAAGCATTGACCAAAGAGTGAGAAAGTAACGATATTTAATTTTCTTCAGAAACCATGTGAAATACCCAAAAGCACATAAAAAATGATACAATGTAATTAAAAAAAAATCAGAGCTCCACATTCTTAAATGAACCACAATCATCAACCTTGCACCAGTACGCTTAGCAAACCACTCCCTATTATCGAAAAGGACCAAAACCCATAAGAACTCACAAAAATCCTTTTCTTCTCTCAAGGCAATGCTTGAACTGATGTAAAAAATAATAATAAATTGATTACTTTTTTATTCACTATTGGGAGTTGAAAGACAAAGATATAATATTTTACTAAAATATTATATCATATAGTGATTAACCAAAACCTTAACCAAATTCTCGTGCATTCTCCAATATCCACACGTAGCAAAAGTACCTAATATTAACATTAAATTAAGAATATGAGACGGGTTCCTCCAAAAGGAAAGTCATGTAGGCATCAAAGACCAACTATATATGCAACAATTAAATCTTGACGAGGTACTGAAAAGATCCATCACACGCATATATCTCCTGCCGACGAAGAATTGTGAGCGCCTACTTTTTATATTTATATATCCTTGAGGGTGTTTTTTGTAATTTTTTAAAGTTTGAGGGTGTTATTTGCAAATTTGATATTTATAGGGGACAACCAAATTTTTTAGATTTCATGTGTCATTTGCAAGTTTAGAAAATTCTAAGATTGTTTTGAACTCTTGAGGGTGCTTTTTGTAATTTTTAAACTTTGAGGGTGCTTTTTGTAAATTATAAATTTACTGGGGGCTGCTAATAATTTTTGGATTTCATGTGTCATTTGTAGGTTTTGAAATTTCAGGATGGTTTTGTAATTCTAAACTATGGAGGGTGTTTCTTCTAAAAATTTAAAACTTTGAGGGTGTTAATTGCAAATTTTAAATTTATAGGGGACTATTAAATTTTTTTAGATTTCATGTGTCATTTGCAAGTTTAGAAAACTCTAAGATTGTTTAGTAATTTTGAAGTCTTGAGGGTGTTTTTCTCATTTTCTATAACTTTTAAGGGTATTTTTTTGCAAATTATAAAATTTCAGGGGGCTGCTAGTAATTTTTGAATTTCATGTGTCATCTGTGAGGTTAGAAAATTTTGATAGTTTTTTTTATAATTTTTAACTCTTGAGGGTGTTTTTATAATATTTTAAACTTTGAGGGTGTTTTCTACAAATCTCAAAATTTTGTTGTTAGTCATTTTAAGTGTTTTCTATAATTTTTAACTTTTAAAAATAAGTTTTGTAATTGTTGAAGCATTGAGGGTGTTTTTAAAATAATATCCATCTAAATGGGCAAATGGGTGGGTAATAAACCGCCCATTAATGACCTATTTATCTTTAATAGAAACTATACCCACTCATTTATGGCCCACTAGTTAAGATGCACGTGCAATGCACGTGACTGAATATCATAATTATTTAAATTGATAAAAATAGAGTAAAAATAAAAAAATAAAATAAAGTTTTTTGTGGGATTGATCATCAACTCAATAATCTCTCTTTCAAATAAAATATTATCATTGTTTCCTTCAACCCAGACTGTGGCCACGTGATCTACTATTTGTGAGTTACAAACAAATTAATCTAGTACAACATCTCTATTTATTAATATCTTGAAGTCTTCAAAAGACGGGTGATCATTCAATTCACAAAAGAATTTTGTATATGAATTTACTTGCAATATGTCCATTAAAGTTTTAGTTATGGTTTAACTCATATTCACGTTAACTTTTAGTTGTGATTTCACTAATATTTATATTATAAAATATTTTTATTCAATTTTGTAGCTCATTCTCTGTACCATAGAAGTAAAACTGAAAGTATAAAGAATTATTTTCTTACGAAATTAGAGCAGGGAGATTATGATATATGTTTTCGTCAAAAGTTGTCGTTTTCATTGTTGTTAAACCTGTTATACCGTTTATCGATTACAAGTTCAAACTGAAAGAAAAGTTGATCTTTTTATAAGATCTTCTTACAATAAAAAAGTAAAAATTACAACTTTATCCAACAAAACGCACCAGTAGTTTATCTCCTGTTGCTTTGCGTGGGATCTTTACTTGTGCCGGGGACGCGTTAGTCCGTGGACCACCGCAGATCAGATCCGGTTGACAAGTTTAATTATGCTATTGTTTCACGAAAGAAACAATCGCAGTAGCGACAATCACGACCAAGCGAGATTGTGGCTCTTCTCAAGATTAAAACCAAGTTTAATCCGGAGGAAAGAGGGGGAAAGAATCACAAACCTTTCGAAGGATTTTCTTTATGAAAAAGTTTGCCAAGATCTAAGAATTCTTCTCTGAAATTCGTGGTTTACTGCTCAATTCGACAGCACCTCGCCCTCAGATTTTAGATCCTCTCTAATGAAGACCTTGGGCTTCTATTTATAGGCTTTTGTCACCATGTTTTCTGATAAGATCAAGTGTTTCGATATCATCTGCAATTGATAATCGCCCAGGCATACTTAAGGATAGCTTCAGAACAGTTGGGGAGGTCCTGGGACGAAAGAATTCTAATAAAACATCGAAATCCGCGTTTTGGGAAGTTTGGGAGGCCAAAATATTCGTGGTGGCTCGCATGGGTGCGAGCCACCGTTTGGTGGACCGCATGTGTGCGAGCTTCCATTTGGTGGCCCGCACTCACGCGAGCCTCCTAGCCTTTTGTCGTATCTTTTTGACTCTTTTAGCTATTTGTATCTCCTTTGTTTCGTTTGGTTTTCCCCTTTACACGTGTTTTGTCACTTCCTTGACTTGTGCGCTTCGTTTTATGGTTTATCGGTGTCGAACAATCTTCGTTAATTCAGATGATGACGTTCATCGTTTTCTCTCCGTCTTGAACCGTGTTCGGAGACCTATATGCAATTTTAACGCCTACAATATATTTCTCCATGAGCTCTAAATATATAAAAAAATTCTTTAATGCAATGTCCCTATCAAATCTTACCCCAAACAATATGAATAAAAAATGCTATTATAACTCATTTGCCTAGGGCAATTATATTGTATATAAGACATATAACTCATCTGAAATATCCACAGCTGCTAAGTGGATTTTGCTGCTGTGAGAACAACATGTTAGAGGCTCGTATTTAAACTTTTTGGCTCTATAAAGACCCAAGAATTTGGAGTGCATAACTTATATATTATAAAGAATATATTGGTTCATGAAGAATTTCCCCTGATAAAGATATTATTATAACGATATTATTATTCAGTACTGAATCAATTTTATTATATAAGATTATATGACAATTTTTAATAAATTATAAAGTATATATATGGAAACCTCAATGCTTACAGCCAGTAGGTGGTCTCCACAAAATAGGTTAACTTTACATTGTAGTTTGTTATTTATAGTACTGTTGGCAATATCATTATCTTTCCTCTTTATCTTATTATTCACGCTTTTCTAATGTAAGTTCTCTTTTACTAATCACTCAATTGACTATATTTAGTTTTTATAATATCAAATGTTAGAATATTTTCTTCTATTTTAAAAATGTTGACATTATTTTCTTAAAAAATATATACACATAGTAGCAACAGTATATACTTCAGTTTAACTCAAACATTAGCTTGAAACCATTTAGAGTGAGGTTCTTTCTACGCTATAATGATGATATAGTGATTATACACAGTCCAAAAGTCAAAGAAGAAATTTCTTCAAAGAAAAAGTAATTTAATATTTCAAATTAACAACTAATTTATAAAATATACATGGGCAGTTGAAATACCTATAGAAAGTAAGGTATATATCTTCCTAAAAATTTCATAGTGAGTGACCAACTACAATCATCCTAATTTAAGCATAAATAATTATTATTTTAGTTACTAATTTGATACTCGTAACTATAGAATAAATCTCAAATAAAAAATAGGAATTTAGATTGGATTATCCTGTAGGTAAATAAATAAATGTTATTAATGCTCATCTTTATATTAAATTTAAAAGTAATAATTTAAATTATTAAGTGCCAAATATTAGCTTATGTGAGAAAGTAAAGTAATTTATGATCTGTATACATATATAGTCAATCAATCAAACATATTAAAATATAATGACCACAGTCAAACTCAGGTGGGTTCACATTAAATATAATTTATAAAAAATAGTACATTAAAGTCAAAATATTTTTAACCACTATATAAATTGTTTGAAAAATTTTGCATATATAAATTATACTGCCTAGGAATAGTGATGTGCACACTTAACTATAGCCTAATAATCTTAAGAATAACTTACTCTTCAATATCATTCTTAATTGAAGTATTTATGCATTACACTAAAAACACAATGAAAATTTAGAAAACTACAAAATAAACACCCTCAAAAGTTTTAAAAATTATAAAAAAACACCCTAAAATCTTATAATTTACAAATACACAAAACTAATTAAACATTACATTAAAATTAAGGAATTACAAAAAATTATTAAAAAATTCAAACTTTGAAGGGGTAATTTGCAATGTACTAAATTTCAAATTTAATAGATTTTTAATTAGTTATGTTCTTTTCAAAAATGTTATGGATAATATTGACGATGAAACGTTTTTTCTAAACCTATATTTTTAAAGGGTGTATGATATTTTTTACAAAATTTTAATTTTCTAGGGGTTGTTAGTAATTTTGCATATTCATTTTAATATCTATAGGTTAGAAATTCTCATGGTGTTTTTTCATAAATTATAAAATTTAGGGACTTTTTGCAATTTTTTAAATTTATGGTCATTTTCTACCGATTATAAATTATTTATAGATTATTTATAATTCCTATGTTTTTAATTTACTAATGAGTTTAAAATTCTCAGGAGTTTTTTATAAAATTTAAATTTCAAGGGTTTATTTGTAATTTTTGAAACTTTAAGGGTGCTTTATATAAATTATAAATTATATAGGGGATATTTGTAATTCCTATATTTTTAATGCACTATTAGGTTGGAAATTATCATGACTTTTATAAATTTTATAATTTTGAGGGTTTTATTTTGTAATTTGTAAAAAGTTTAGTGTGTTTATTATAAATTTCATAAATTTTTGGGAGTTGTTTGTGTTATTTGTAGGTTTTTAGTGTGTTTATAGGTTTGAAAGTTTAAGGTGTTTTTTATAAATTTTAAATTTAAGGGGTGTTTTTGTAATTTTTAAAACTTACAAGATATTTTCTTCAAAGTCAAAAAACTTTCAGTTTCTTGCTAGCATATGTTTTTCAGATTTCTCACTGAATTGAAATAAATAAAACTTATAATTTTTAAGATGTTTTAATAAAATTTTGAATTTATAGGGGTGTTTTTGCAATTTAAAAAACTTAAATAATATTTTTACAAAGTCCAAATATATTTAGGTGCTAGCTAGCATATGTTTTTTAGATATCTCTACGAACTGAAATAAGTAAAGGATTTGAATTATATAAAACGTATCTCTTTTATCCAATAACATATTAAGTCTCATTATGAATAGGATAAATAATTTAGTTACCAATTTAAAGAATATTGGATAATTAGAATAGATTAGGATAATGATGTAATATTTAAAAAAGTTAAGGGTAATATTGACCATGAAAAGATTTTTCCGAACTCGTACTTTTAAAGGGAGTATGATTTAAATAAATGGGTGGGTTTGGATGGTTCATTTGGCGGGTGGGTATGGGTGGGCAATTGGTTTTGGGTCCGTTTTGTCATCCCTAGCCACCACATATATAAATAGGAGTATTTTTTTAAAAAAGACATTTTTGCTAAATAATTAGCAAAACCGATCGTTTTGCTAATTATTTAGCAAAAATGATATCTTTTTGGCCAACAGGCCAAAAAGAGGTCGATTTTGAAAAACTGCTTCTTCGAAACATACATGACTACTAGTCCCGTAGGTTTTAGTTGGCATTAATTGGCCTCTAATACACACCAGAAAACCTATGGGACTACTAGTCCCGTAGGTTTTATTCGCACTTCACAAAATGTACAAGACTAGTAGTCCTGCACGTTAAGCAGAAAGCCAACCTGATGCCCCAGCAAATCTACGGGACTAGTAGTCCCGTAGATTTGTTAGGCAGACCAAAAACATGCACATGCCTCTATTGCTTCATATACAGTATTTTTTGACCAAAATTTGCACAAAAATATAGCATCCACTTCATATACATTGATATACAATATAATATTTATAAAAGTGATAAAATTTAAGAAATAAACACTGGATATATAATAACACATTTATTTAATTCACAACATCACAACACAATAGATATGTCATCATCGGATCAATGCGATAAAATACTCTAAACAAATCCAAATGTATCAAATCTATCCATACGACAATATATAGTTTAAGCTAAACAAATCAAATATATCAAGTCTATCCATACGACAATATATAGTCTACGTAGAAAAGCTACAATCTAAAAGTCTGCCCCTCTCCCGTTGTCTCCCTCTTCGCACCCGCTCAGATCGTCGGTGGCCTCCTTCGACTTGAGCTTGTATGTGCTCGCTCTCTGGTTGTGTGTGGGGATGTGACGAACCAGCTTGATGTGATGGACCAGCTTTATCGTCGTGCATGCTAGACCTACAACGTCTTCATCAGCATGCATATACTCTCTCCTCATGTGCCATCTGCTCGTGACCTTCATGCTGATCCTCATGAGTTTGATGAAGAGCTCTACGAACCCTCGTCACCATCCGATGCAATATCGATATATGTATTGAATCTCTAGTGACGATAGCTATGCCCTCATTTGTAATCCCCTCTATCTCGTCCATAACGTCTATCTACAATTACATAAAAAGATATGATTATATATTTAAGCAACCAAAAGCTAATAAGAGATTGAAAAACTATTCTAATTTGCACAATTTACTTACCCATTCTCCCTCATCTACACCTCTTGGTACATATCTTGCTTGTTGAGAGAGTATCTCGATTTTGTCGACTAGAGGTGTAGTTTGAGTGATTATCCATCGTCTCGTAATCCCCCAATACCATTTAATGTAATCGACTTCCTCCATCAGAGGATAAAGCTACTTGACAATAAGTTGATGCTGATCATTCCATCTAGGAATGTATGGATGATGCACAATCCGCCAGTTAATCTGATGCCCACCTTTTAATGTTTTTCTCTGTATTTTTTCGACATATTGTGGAGCGTGCTGTGTGAAACCAAAGTATCTAAGCACATGATCCGACACGTGCATCTCCACAATTTCAAAACAAATGAGAGCAACTCTATCTCTCCATATACCGTGTCCCTCCATACAAATTAGTGATAGATGAGGTAGGTAAGGTGTGTATGGCTGCCACTCGAACTACAAAATATTCTATATATTAATAACTCTTTAAAATATATCGGCAGCTTTAAATAACTTAAATTTGAATTTGATATCTGATAAATTTTAATTCGGTCGAGCTCTCCTCTGTAAAAATCTAACTGTTTTGTCGGGGCCTCATCGTATGCTTTAGTGACGTTCCATCTGCCTGTATGATATAAGGTAGGTTCTAGTTCCAAATTTAAAATTTAAAATTAAAATTTAATTAATTAAATTCGATGCTTTTTACCTGCAGTCTAGTGGAATCTGTCCATCTAAATCTCGCGTCTCGCATAATCTTGGTCTCAAAACCAATCTCTCACATGCCCAAACTTGTAACAATATCAAATATCCCTTGAGCTCTTTATTTTGCGTAAAAGCAACCTACAACATTTTGTTGAATATCATATCTCCATGATAGTATTTTGATGATAACTATTTATATAGTGTGTGCACTAACTTTTATATGCAGATTTCAATATCAGAATATGAACAAGTGCAAGATGTTTTCAAGGCATTATGAAGTGAAGAAAATGAAGAACAAATGAGATAATGTATTTTACATTTTCTTTACTTAGAATTTTTGTACAAGCCTTGATCACACACACGCACACACACACACACACAATTAGAACACACTAACACAGGCTTAGTGTGTTGGTTAACTATAGAAATCCCCTATGTTAACCATTAGAAATATAGTTAAAACTTAAGTATAAAAATATTTTATATCATAATTTTACTCTTAGTAGTCGACTAATTAGAATAGTAGTTGACTACTCGTGTATATATCTTAAATATGTGTTTCTGTTAATTTACAGTATAGTCGACTAATAGTGATTGTAGTCGACTACTCAGGTGTTTTACAGAAACATAAGTTTCAGTCTTTTTACAGTATAGTCGACTAATCTATACTATAGTCGACTACTGAACGTAGATTTTATTTTATAAGTTTCTGTCAAAATACAGTGTAGTCGACTAATGAGCTTTGTAGTCGACTACTGAGAAATTTTCTGAATACATAGAGTCTGTTTGAACTCAGTGTAGTCGACTAGTGTTCATTATAGTCGACTACAGATACAGTTTTTTTAGTTTTCAAAGTTTGAATTTATGACTGTTTATAGCCGTTTTTAAACGTTTTTAAAGTTCAAAAATTTGTCTTTTCAAGGGCTATAAATAGGTTATTTGTTTAGAAAAATTGCAGAGACATACATACCCATAAGCTTTGATCTTTGTACAATTTTTCAAGTAAAAAATATTCAGATTTTGTGAAAAAGAGAAGTTTCTGAAATTGCCTCTAAACATTCATCAAATACCTATCATTTAGGCAATTTACAGAGGTTAAAAGAATCCTAAGCTACTGCTGCACTTCACTACACATTCAAGGCTTATAGGATCAATTGTGTTCTTGCTTCAAAAGGATTTCTCTAGGGTTTGAGAGGGTTGATTTCTTGGTTTAGAGATTGGTGTTCAAATTGATAAGGTGTTTGTCAATTGGTGTTGCAATTTGTAGAGACTTGCAAATTGGTCAGGTTTGCTTTTGATTTTGTAAGTTTATTCAAAATCATAGTGGAAACTCTCAAGCGGGATTTGCTTGGGGACTAGATGTACACCAGATTGGTGGAACCAGTATAAATCATTGTGTTTGTTATTGTGATTTTTTGAGATTGTTATTTTTCTTTACAATTTATAATATACTTTGCATAAATTTTAAAAGAATACTATTCACCCCCCTCTAGTGTTCAAGTGTATCTATTTCAGAGCCTACATTTGGTATTAGAGCAAGGTAAAAGATGGCATCGACAAATTCATCACAATTCAAAGAAGGTCACTCTACAAATCGTCCTCCAATGTTCGATAGATTAAACTACAACTATTGAAAGTGCCAAATGAAGATTTACCTTGAATCTATTGGCTACGAACTTTGGAACGTCGTGGAAACAAAATATGAGAAGCCGACAACTCCTTTTGAAGAATGGACTACTTCTCAAAGAAATAATGCAAATTTAGATTCAAAAGTAATGAATGCATTATTTTGTGCACTTGACAAGAATGAGTTCAATAGGGTGTCAACGGCCACATCCGCATATGATATTTGGCATACACTTGAGGTAACTCATGAAGGTACAAATAAAGTTAAAGAATCTAAAATTTATGTTCTTGTGCACAGATTTGAATTGTTCAAGATGAAGGAAAATGAGACTATTGGAGAAATGTTCACAAGATTCACCGACATCACAAATTCTCTCATTGGTCTTGGAAAAACATATACACAAGTGGAGATGATAAGAAAGATACTTCGTTCACTTACTCCACAATGGGAAAAGAAAGTTACCGCTATTGAAGAAGCCAATGATTTGTCAACTCTTACGGTTAAAAATCTTATTGGTAATCTTATGGCATATGAAGTTCAACTTGAAGATAGAAAGAATGATGAAGAATTAAAGAACAAGAAAGTTCTTGCATTCAATACTACTTCCGATAAAGAAGATTCAGATGATGATGATGAAGAAATGGGCATGTTTGCACGAAAATTTTAGAAATTTATAAAACGAGATAATTTTAAATCTAAAAGTTCAATTTCAAATAACCCTCTTTATTTTAAGTGTAATAAATCAGGGCATATGAAGAAAGATTGTCCAATGTTGAAGAATAAGCAAAAATCAAGTTATTTCAACAACTTCAACAACATTCAAAATAACAAGAAAAGGAAAGCAATGGCAGTCACTTGGGATGATAGTGATGAGTCATCTTCAGATGAAGAAATTAAAGAAAAGGAAAGTGCTCACATGTGTTTCATGGCACAAGATGAAGTAAGTGAAAATGAAGAACTTTTAGATGCTTTCAATGAATTTTATGAAACTTTTGTGAGATTAAAGACATCACATAATTTTCTAAAAGGTGAAAATAAAAGATTACTTGAAGAAATTTCTGATTTAAATTCCTCTACTTTTTCTAATTCTCAAATAATTGAATTGAAAGAAGAAAATTTTTCTTTACTTAAAGAAAATGAATGTTTATCTAATGAAAATAAATATTTAAAATCAGAATGTAATGATTTAAATATTCGTATTAATAATTTAGAAAAAGATATTTCTTTTTTTAAATCAAGATATGAAGATATATGTCTAAATGTAAGCAAATTTAATAAAGGTAAATAAAATATTAATAACATTCTTTGTTTTCAAAAAGAATCACAAAAGACAAAAGGATTAGGTTTTCAAATTAATAAAAATAAATCAAAGAAAACAATTTTTGTAAAACCATCTTGTGATTTGAATGAACATAGAAATAAAAATTTGTGTAAAAAGAAATCTAAATTCTTTTCAATTTGGGTTCCAAAAGAATTATCTTCTTTAAATAAGTATTTTTATATCTCTGATTTTATTAAAAATATTTGTTTATCATCTAACTATTTAGGCAAATCAAACTCTTCATGGGTTTGGTTTCCTAAAGGCTAATTTAAAGGACCCAACATAGTATGGGTACCAAAATATAAATGTTTATTATTTCAGGTACCCAAGAAAGATAGGTGGATTTTGGATAGTGGTTGTTCCAAACATATGACTGGAAACATACAATTATTGTCATCTTTTTAAAACAAGGATGGTGGTACCGTCACTTTTGGAGATAACAACAAAGGAAAAGTCATTGGTATTGGATCTGTCGGTAATCCAAACAAACCTATCATTGATAATATTTTATTAGTTGATGGTCTTAAACATAATTTACTTAGTATTAGTCAACTATGTGATAAAGGTTATAAAATTGTTTTTGAAAAAGAATCATGCTTAATTTATGATATTGATTTAATAACTATTATTTTTAAAGGTCATAGAAAGAATAACATATATATATATATATGTCTTATCTATGAAAAATATTTCAAATGAACATTGTCTAATTGCATCATCTAATGATTCTATTTTATGGCATAAACGTTTTGGACATGTTAACTTTAAACACATGTCTAAAATTTCTAAAAATGATTCAGTAAATGGTTTACCTAAGATGTCTTTTAAAAATAATTTTTGTGATGCATGTCAACAAGGAAAAATGCATAAATCTTCTTTTAAATCTAAAAATGTAATATCTACAAATAGACCATTAGAATTAATTCACATAGATCTTTTTGGTCCATCTAGAGTTGCATCATTAAATGGAAGTAGATATGTATTTGTTCTTGTTGATGATTATTCTAGATTTACATGGGTAATTTTTGTTAAACATAAAAATGATGCTTTTAATGAGTTTTCTATATTTTGCAAAAGAATTCAAAATAAAAAATCTACTTCAATTATCTCTATACGTAGTGATCATGGAGGTGAATTTGAAAATGAATTATTTATAAATTATTGTGAGAAATATGGTATATCACATACTTTTTCTTTTCCTCGTGCTGCTCCATAAAATAGAGTTGTAGAAAGAAAAAATAGAACTTTACAAGAATGTGCCAGAACCATGTTGTGTGATAGTAATTTACCTAAATATTTTTGGGCAGAAGCTGTATCAACAGCTTGTTATGTTTTAAATAGAGTTTTATTAAGACCTATTTTAAAGAAAACCTCTTATGAATTATTTTATAACAAAATTCCTAAAGTATCTTACTTTAAAGTTTTTGGTTGTAAATGTTTTATCTTAAACACAAAAGATAACTTAGATAAATTTGAATCTAAATCCGATGAAGGAATTTTTGTTGGATATTCTAATCATAGTAAAGCATATAGAATATATAACAAAAGAACACTAGTTATTGAAGAATCCTTACATGTTTCTTTTGATAAAATTTTTTCAAAAATACCTATTGTATTAAATAATGATGATGATATAATTGATACTATTCATGATACTCCAATGATAGATATTACAAAAGATAAAAATATACAAAATGATTTACCTAAAGATTTTGTAGAAGTTAAAAATCATCCACATGATTTAGTTATTGGAAATATTTCTGATAAAGTAACTACTAGATCTCATTTTAATTTGATTGCTCATAATGCTTTTATTTTAACTATTGAACCTAAAAATATAAAAGAAGCTCTTCTTGATGATTCATGGATAATTGCTATGCAAGATGAACTTAATCAATTTACTAGAAACAATGTTTGGGATCTTATACCTAGACCTCAAAATAAACCATTATTGGAATAAAATGAATTTTTAGAAACAAATTAGATGAATTTGGTCAAGTTGTTAGAAACAAAGCTAGATTAGTTGCTCAAGGTTATAATCAAGAAGAAGGAATTGATTATGATAAAACTTATGCACCTGTTGCACGATTAGAATCAATTAGGATTTTACTTGAATTTGCATGTTTTATGAATTTTAAATTATTTCAAATGGATGTTAAAAGTTTTTTTCTAAATGGTTTTATAAAAGAAGAAGTTTTTGTAGAACAACCTCCAGGTTTTGAACATGAAAGTTTTCCAAATCATGTTTTTAAACTTAAGAAAGCATTATATGGCCTTAAACAAGCACCTCGTGCTTGGTATGATAGATTAAAGAAGTTTCTTTTAACTTCAGATTTTGAAATTGGAAAAGTTGATTCAACATTATTTATTAAGAAAATAAACAAAGATATTTTACTAATTCAAATTTATGTAGATGATATTATTTTTGGTTCTACTAACAACAATCTTTGTTAAGAATTTGCTAAGACTATGCAGGATGAATTTGAAATGAGTCACATGGGTGAACTAAATTTCTTCCTTGGACTACAAATTAAACAATTGAAAGAAGAAATATTCATCAATCAAAGCAAGTATGCAAAAGATTTACTCAAACGTTTCGGATTAAAAAATTCAACAAGCAAACCAACACCAATGAGCACCACTACATCACTTGACAAAGATGAAAATGGTAAGAATGTTGATCAAAAGCTCTATTGAGGTATGATTAGATCACTTCTTTACATTACTGCAAGTAGACCTGATATTATGTTTAGTGTATGTTTATGTGCAAGATTTCAATCTAATCTTAAAGAATCACATCTTAAAGCAGTAAAAAGAATTTTTAGATATATTAAAGATACTACAAATTATGGTTTATTTTATCCTAAACATAGTTCTTTTGATTTAATATCATATAGTGATGCTGATTTTGCCGGATGTAAATCTGATAGAAAAAGTACAAGTGGAACATGTCATTTCTTAGGACATTTACTTGTATCTTGGTTTAGTAAAAAACAAAATTCAGTGTCATTATCAACAACTGAAGCTGAATATGTTGCTGCAAGTCTTGCATGTGCACAAATATTATGGATGAAACATACTTTAACTGATTATGGCATAAATTGTCCCATATCATCTATTATGTGTGACAATTCTAGTGTAATTAATTTATCTAAAAATCCTATTCAACACTCACGTACAAAACACATTGATATTAGACATCATTTTTTACGTGATCATGTGCTTAAAGGTGACATTTCATTAGAATTTATACCTACAGATAAACAAATAGCAGATATATTAACAAAACCTCTAAAAAAAGAAATTTATGTTAAATTAAGAAGGGAATTAGGTATATGTTCAATTGAAGATTTAAATTAATGTTTAAAACAAACACATATACATTTATACTCTAAATAGTCGACTAATTTGACTTATAGTCGACTACATGCACAAGTTTTACAATTAATTTTTTCCTGAAAATTATAGTGTAGTCGACTACTTGACTTTATAGTCGACTACTCAATGTTAATATCTCAAAAACAACTTTCTGTTGTTTACAGTGTAGTCGACTACAATACAGATTAGTCGACTACTCTGAGTTAAAAACTAAAAATCCTTTTCTGTCGAGTACAGTGTAGTCGACTACTCTCACTATTAGTCGACTACTGATCCTGAACTCTCAGTTTTACAGTTTTTAATCTTAGTAGATTTTTTCTTAGATTTAAACCAAAAAAACCCAATACCCATACCCGTTTCAGTTAAGTAAAATTCATCTCAACCATTGTTTTTCAACTCTATCAATCCTAACCACACATTTAAGATTAAATCTTAACCCTACACTCAATTTACTATCAAATCTCAACCATGCATTGTATTTTATTCTTAAAAGATAAAGTAAATATCATAAACTACCCACTAACTCTACCTAAAACCGAAAACCCATCTTCCCCACTTCAGAATCAACGATTCCAGGTTAGAGCATCTCTCTTTTCTCAATTTTTTCATCAATTTCTTCAAATCTTTCAAATCTGTCAAGCAGTCAAGCTCAGTAGTCGACTAATCCAAGCAATAGTCGACTAATCTAGGGTTTCTACAGTTTGGGGTATTGTTTCTAAACTTGATCTTTATATCTTTTGTCATTTATCTATCTAATCATGTCTAGATCTAAGAAAGCTAAGCAAACCCATACTTCTGTCAATGATGAAATTATCATATATTTAAAAAGTCCTGATTTATTAGAAGAATTTAACAAAATATCAACTTTTGAAGTTCTTCCAGGACGATTTGTGAAATTTGATGATTTTATACCCTGGAACTTTAGTTCATATTTTGAAAATATGGGATTGCTTGAATTATTCTCTGCTGAAAATAGAAAACACACATATCTATTTCTTGTGCAACTGTTCTATACTAATATAGAACGTGTGGGAACTATTGGTGGTTCTGAAAAACTCAAAACTCTTGTTAAAGGAATAGAGATTGACTTAACTACAAAGTCAATTAGTAAAATCTTCAATATTCCTTATCAAGGAGTTTCTCTTAGGGCTGTTAGGATGAATGATTCAGATCTGCTATCTAATCATATATTTCTTCCTGGATATGGCAAACCTTTAAACAACTCAAATAAACTTCGTCAAATTCCTAGGTTCATTGCACAAATCCTAGCCTATAACTTGTATCCAAAAACTAGAAGTTTTTATTTCATTTCCCTAGATTTAGCAAAAGCTCTATATGCTATAATGGAAAATATTCAAGGTAATTGGGCTGAAGTTTATTTTGATAATCTTCTGACTATTTCAAGAGGATTTCTTCCTTATGGTGCATTCCTAACAAAAATCTTTGACAAATTTCATGTGGATCTCTAATCTGAAAATTCTGTTGTCCGTTCGATTGAATTCTTTGATTCAAATGCCCTAACTAGGATGAAATTGACTAATTTTGAAATTCAAGAACATAATCCTCAAAATAAACCTGAACCTCATCAAGAAGAAATTTCACAATCTTCAACTCAAGCAGGAGCTTCTTCAAGTCAACCACCACCTTTTCCTATAGAACCCTCATGTTTTTCAGATGTGCAATACAACACTTTAAGTGCACGTATTCTTGAACTTGAAACTGGTCAAAGAGCTCGTTATTCCCAGAACTCATACATCATTAGTAATCAAGAAGAGCTAATCAAGAAGTTTGAAGATTTGGACACAAAGCTTAATGCATATTTTCAAGGACAGCAACCTCCTCCAGCACCTTAAGATGTTTTTATGTTAAGTTTCAAAATAATTATGTTATTCTATTTAAAGTTTCAAAAACTACGTGGTTGTGAGTTGTTAAGACTTATGTAATATGTTATTTATGTTGCTACTATGTCACTTATGTTGATTGTGTGTTTTTTTATTATTATCTATGATAATGTTTGGTTAGATAATGCGTGTGCTACATATTTTAAACAGATCATGGTGATGAACATTATGGAACTTTTGGTCTTTATGGCAAGTCTTTGCCTACCTATTTGGATGGGTGAAGTTATGGACTATGTTCATAACCTGGATGATTTGTTTGAAGTTTTAGCTCATGTTAAAGAAATAATGCCATGTTTAGCATAGATGTTTTTCCTCTTTTTGTTGATAGCAAAGGGGGAGAAATAGTACTTTTATGTAAGTATTGTTATGTATTGTTATAGACTTATATTTGACTCATATTTGCATATATGCAGGGGGAGTAAGTATGGTTATTTCATTATGTTTTAATCTGATTATAAAATATATACTTATGCATAAATTATTTGTTATCATCAAAAAGGGGGAGAATGTTGAATATCATATCTCCATGATAGTATTTTGATGATAACAATTTATATAGTGTGTGCACTAACTTTTATATGCAGATTTCAATATCAGAATATGAACAAGTGCAAGATGTTTTCAAGGCATTATGAAGTGAAGAAAATGAAGAACAAATGAGATAATGTATTTTACATTTTCTTTACTTAGAATTTTTGTACAAGCCTTGATCACACACACGCACACACATATAAAATTAGAACACACTAACACAGGCTTAGTGTGTTGGTTAACTATAGAAATCCCCTATGTTAACCATTAGAAATATAGTTAAAACTTAAGTATAAAAATATTTTATATCATAATTTTTACTCTTAGTAGTCGACTAATTAGAATAGTAGTCGACTACTCGTGTATATATCTTAAATATGTGTTTCTGTCAATTTACAGTATAGTCGACTAATAGTGATTGTAGTCGACTACTCAGGTGTTTTACAGAAATATAAGTTTCAGTCTTTTTACAGTATAGTCGACTAATCTATACTATAGTCGACTACTGAACGTAAATTTCATTTTATAAGTTTCTGTCAAAATACAGTGTAGTCGACTTATGAGCTTTGTAGTCGACTACTGAGAAATTTTCTGAATACACAGAGTTTGTTTGAACTCAGTGTAGTCGACTAATGTTCATTATAGTCGACTACAGATACAGTTTTTCCAGTTTTCAAAGTTTGAATTTATGACTGTTTATAGCCGTTTTTAAACATTTTTAAAGTTTAAAATTTTTCTTTTCAAGGGCTATAAATAGGTTATTTGTTCAGAAAAATTACAGAGACATACATACCCATAAGCTTTGATCTTTGTGCAATTTTTCAAGTAAAAAATATTCAGATTTTGTGAAAAAGAGAAGTTTCTGAAATTGCCTCTAAACATTCATCAAATACCTATCATTTAGGCAATTTACAGAGGTTAAAAGAATCCTAAGCCACTGCTGCACTTCACTACACATTCAAGGCTTATAGGATCAATTGTGTTCTTGCTTCAAAAGGATTTCTCTCGGGTTTGAGAGGGTTGATCTCTTGGTTTAGAGATTGGTGTTCAAATTGACAAGGTGTTTGTCAATTGGTGTTGCAATTTGCAGGGACTTACAAATTGGTCAGGTTTGCGTTTGATTTTGTAAGTTTATTCAAAATCATAGTGGAAACTCTCAAGCGGGATTTGCTTGGGGACTGATGTACACCGGAGTGGTGGAACCAGTATAAATCATTGTGTTTGTGATTGTGATTTTCTGAGATTGTTATTTTTCTTTGTAATTTATAATATACTTTGCATAAATTTTAAAAGAATACTATTCACCCCCCTCTAGTGTTCAAGTGTATCTATTTTATATCCTACACATTTCTCGATATAGGTATGCTATAACAACACTACCCTATGATAGTGTCCCCCACTTGTCAAAGTCCTGGAGAAGTGGTAACCACCTATCACAAATCCAAATATTAGATGTCATATTTTGTAACAATAATGAGCAAAATTCTAGCAAAAACATGTTCACAATAGTGCATTATAACAATAACAAGTTGTCTTGCATCAAATGTACTTTATGTTTACTTGAATCGGGAAAAAGAAGCGTCCCGATCATGTGCAAAATATATGCACGAGTATGCAGCTAGATCATGACTGGGGATGCATCTTCTAGCAAGGGGTTTGCAAAATTTTCTTTTAGACACTTCAATCTAATATATCCCCCAAGCAAGGACTCCAGATATAATCCTAACAAATCATCACAGACTTGGTGCTACACATGCCTATCAGTCTTCATAACATAAGTGTCATCAATACGGAGACCAAAGATCACTGCTATGTCCTGGAGAGTAATAGTCACCAAGCCGACACGTAGATGGAAAGTGTTAGTCTCCGGCCTCCATCTATCCATCAATGCATTAAGTAGTGCCTAATCGAGCTTCATCCACAGTAATTTTGAGCATGTGAGAAAACCTTCTTGGGCTACTAGAGCAATGATACGTAGATCTTCAATTGGCCAACACGTATGTCCAAGACTATGATCAATCATAACTAGCTCTGGTCCTCTCTGCACAACAATGAAAAAATATTAGATTATAACAACGAGTTAGTAATATGTGGCTATAAACTTATGACAAAAAATTTATCAATCATCACCGATGCAAATGATATGCTCTCTGAACGGTGGCGTTCCTGATCATAGAGGACGTCATCACTAACCGGTCTGGGAAGCATAGTGTATATACCTGTTGTTTGTGGGAAAATTAAAGAAGAAATGAGAATAAAATTCGTATTAATCTCCCTAACTGACCTAAAAAAAGAATGAATATAATCTCTCTTTGCAATCTCTTTCTAACAGACTTAGAAAAATAAATTACAACTCTTCTATATCGGTTTCCCGATTTACAAAAGAAGGAAATAATCGACATAGATCCTTCTTTTTGTTTAAAACTAAGTTCTTCTCAGTGGCGATGCGAGTTTAAATCTTGTATCCTGTTGAAGATCCGAGCACCTCGCTTCGTGGAACGTTGTCTATTCCTCTAGACTTAATGTCGGGAAGAACTTGCGATGCAAGTTTTGAACTCTAACGAGTTTAAGAACTCTGAACAAGCTTAATAACTCTATAAAAGAGTTAATTTCAGAAAGAAAATTAATCCCTTTTAATTGGAATTAGAGGACAAACTGATCTTCAGTTCTTCAACCGAGAATGGCTCAAAATGCTCCAATGGTTCCTCAAGCTTGCCGACCCTTTTTCCATCTCTGAAACACGTTATAAGGGTTTAAGGGGTGTAACCGACCCCTTAAATTGCACCTTAATGGGTGTAACCAACCCCTTAAATTGCTCCTTAATAGGGTGTAACCGAACCCCTTAAAATTTTCCATAATGGGGTGTAACTGATCCCTTAAATCACACCATAATGGGGGTTTAATGTCCTTATTTTATGGAAAACGGTTTTGAAACCATTTAAAACGTGTTTGAAATGGTCAAACACGAAGTTCGCATTCTGAAATGAGCTCCGCATCTAGCACATGACACGCAGAGGTGAGCTCCGCATTTTAAACTTAGAACACGGTGATGAGCTCCGCGTTTTTGTGACGCCCCTGGGTTCACACACGGCTACAGTCCGAGGTGAAACCATGGATGTCAAACCTGCCATGCACTACACC
>BQKN01000038.1:653584-666304 GCA_022839385.1 Asparagus kiusianus
GAAGTTACCACTAGTAAAGAAATGTCTATTCAACTCTTACACATGTCATGCTGTACAAATCTTAACTTTGTATCAGGATAAGATCATCTTACATATATAGCATATGAGTTCAATCTATAAGTTTGTATACAGCATGTGATTTCACAGAGATACGAAGAAAACAGGAAAATCTCAGGTGAGTCGACTCATGCTCACTAATGAGTCGACTCAAGCCTCATGGGTCGACTCGTGACCAATAACGAGTCGACTGAACAGAAGGTAAATGGCAACAGGAAACAACTTCGTGAGTCGACTCATGATTTTTATGAGTCGACTCATAGCTCATGGGTCGACTCGTATATTGACGAGTCGACTCAACAGAAGCAAAAAGGAAACATCATAACACTTCGTGAGTCGACTCATGACAGGTCATGAGTCGACTCAACCTGCTGAGTCGACTCATGATGAGTCGTGAGTCAACTCACGGGCTGAAATCTGCATATAACGAACTGGAACTTGATCTAAACGTTCCCCATCTCGATTCTTCTGATATACAACATATCTAACCTTCAATTTTACCCTATTATACAGTAAGAAAAACATATCTATCATGGGAAACGATCTCTTATAGATTAGATCTAACATTTAGCCCTAAACATGAATGAAAAACATTAAACCAATATAAATACTCATGTTTTTATCCTTTAAACAAAATTCCAGATCTGGGTTTTCATTAAAAACTGGTTGGTGGGGATTTAAAATCTTAAACACATGATTTCTAGCATTCACCCTATCAAGAGCATTGATTTATACTTGAAAATAAGGCTTAGGCTCAATAAAACTCATTACAAACATTTATAAATAAATAAAAACATAGGGAAGGGTTTGGGTGAGATGCTACTCGCCTCAAATGCGAAGAATATCAATCCCCTTCGCTGAAATCCAAGAGAAATGCTGAAATCCCCCAAAAATCGCCCAATAATCCCAAAAACGAGCTAGGGTTTGAAGGAGAGGAAGAGGGGTTAGGGTTTCTTGGGAGTTCAGATGAAAAATGGGAGTTTTCGGGTGAGGGAAGTATATATAAGTTAATGAAAACCCGACCCGAAACCCAGCAAACCCGACCCGAAACCACCCAGAAAATCGTCGATAAGTCGACTCATGATATGTCATGAGTCGACTCATGACTCATGGGTCGACTCATAATTTATGAGTCGACTCAGCAGAAAGAAAATGGGAACAGGACTCGATATCATGAGTCGACTTATGACAGGCGCAAGTCGACTCAACCTGATCAGTCGACTCATGACATGTTATGAGTCGACTCATGAACAAAAATCTGCATACTTCGATTTCTTTTGCACACGATTTGCAAACTTGCAACTCATCCTCATACCTGAGGCATATACACATCCTCATAAGCTCAAATATCATTTTCCATGCATGACCATGCAACAAAGATATTTATAATATATATTAAATATCTTTATTCACTCATATTCACACTTATAAGTTGTCAAAATCAACGGGGTCTTACAGTTTTGATCTTGAAACGCGGGAATGACCTCTGCATTTTGTTGTTAAAAAAAAGGAATAACCTCCGCATTTTGTTGTTAAAACGCGGGAATGACCTCCGCGTTTTGTTGTTAGGACACGAGTATGACCTCCACGTTTGGAATTAAAAACGTGAAGGTGGACCTTCGCATTTGGCATTGAAGAGATTGTCAATTGTAATCTCGTTTCTCAAGTTCTGCAAGGATCGTCAGTTTGTAATCCTTATGAAGATTCTGGACCCCACCATCTTTCTTCTCTATCTTCACACTGATAAGGATCAGCTATCTGTAATAATTTTTAGACAACCTACACCTGCGCATATAATTGTTAACTTATTAGTTTCTGCCGAATCAATAAGACTATAATAATGAAAAATAAAGATAGAAATAGAAAACATATTACCAATTAATTGTTATCTACTTGTTCTTGATGGACAACAAGATCTATTATGACTTAATTAATTACATTGTCCACATCTAATTTGCGATGCTACTCCTTCTCGACCTTGATCCATAGTACCTCTAATGCGCACAGAGCGAGGTCGTCCTATTTGTCTTTTGTATTGAGGTGGTAATATACATGGTACATTATAACCTGGCTAAGAATGACTATCATCGGGAGGATGAAAGCTCTCCTTATAAGCCTTTCAATAATGATTTGTTGAATACCAAGCTGAGCAATACCAATCATAAGGCAATCTAGCGCCACCATCCTGATTGGAACTAGCCGCTAAAACATGTTCACATGGTAGTTTTTGTAATTATGGTATATTACACGTACAACTGCACTCCTGGTCATAGAGATGGACGGTGTAAGCACATTCACAATCTTTTTAACCTCCCATTCATTGTCACTGAATTGTTCAATTCTATATGTTCTTACGGCCACAATCCTTTTCTGCAAAATACTCTTATTTTTTGGAGTGTACCTACTCATCCAATTTGCACTATCACCAAGTCTCTTATTAAAGTATGTGTTTAATCTATAAAACATCCTTGCAACCAAGGCTTGAATTAGCATAGCACAGGCACCCTTGAGTACCCCATTAAAACTTTTAGAGCAATTAGTTGTTATCATACAATAACGCACTCCATCATCTCTACATAATGCCTATCGAATTTCGTATTGTGGCTTCAAGTTTTGTTCAATCCAGTCGTGTGCTTCAACTGATAGGGATTTAATTTTCTCCCAACAATGCTCATATATCAATGTGTTAGATGCACACCTGGCTTGCCACAATAGATTTTATAAATTGATCTCTTCGTATTTTTTTCTTAAAATTATCTCTTATTACCACAAGCAATACTGGTGATGATGTGGTGCACTCCACCCCTCGTGCAAGGCTCGTGGAATTCCTTTCATCCGGTCAGAAATAAAAGTAATCGTTCTAGGACTTTGAACAGTAGGGATGTATCTATAAATACATTAAAAATACCACTTCCAAATCGATGTATCCTCCAACTCTACAACTGCGAAAGCTATTGGAAAATAGCCCACCGTTTGCATCTACACCAGTTACAACCAAGAGCACTCCTTTGTACTTTCTATATAAATGTGTGCCATTGATGCTCAATAGCGGACGACAAAAAGAGAACCCTTTGATAGCGGGTCCAAATGCCCAAAATACTCGCATGAACCTCTCCACTCCCGATGTGATCACTTTAGACACTATTTCATATTCGATACCCGATTTTTTCCTCTTAATTGCTTCAAGATATTACGGAAGTAATTCGTAAGATTTCTCCCAATCTCCAAAGATTTTAGTCAACACATTCCACCGTACATCATATACTTTATACTTGGATATAGTTATTTTTCTCATATCATATACCCTTGTAGTTATCTGACATGGAGTAAGATCAAGTTCCTGCCTAACTTTGGGCATAATTAGCTACAAGATATAAGAGGAAGTTGATGCCTTATGATCGGTATTGACAGTCTGATTGTAACATGTATGAAGTCCGCAATAACTAAAGATCATAAATTGCCCATTAGATTTTTTCCTAACAGCTACATTAAGCTTCCATGGACACTTTGATTTTCTCTCATCTTGAGCACTTGTATACTCTCCTTGACCTTTTTCGTTGAAGTAACACTTACATGGTAGCTAGTTGTATTGGTTTTCACCGGCTTGAATTTGACTTGGTTCTTGATTGCCCATTCACGTATAGCGAAAACTAAGGTTTCCTTATTCTCGAAAAGATATCTTTTTTAAAAGTAAAGTCCTAGGGTCGATCGAAATTAGAACCAAGCTTAACGAACTCAGCTTGTGAGGCATTTATCAACTCCTCATTTTGAAACTCTTCTGGCAACGGTTCTTCAGACTCTACATAATCGTTGTTTACACAATATTCATCCATCCAATAGGTGTCATCATTGGTTCCTCCAATTGCACACTGCATACTATCAAGACGTTCCTCCTCTTCAACATCTTCATAATCATCATCTGCATATGCATCCTCATCCTCTTCTATAATAGTCCCAACCAGTAAATTAATTAAAACATGACCCAACGCGTTGTGCAACACGTCACTTGACATTGCACCTGAGTCATTTTCAAAGTGCAATGCACTTTGAGAGAATGAGATTTGATTTTCAAACATGCGGGAGAACTCTCCGTGAGTATATGAAACTTCGACAACCCCAGTTATTGAAGTATTTTCAATGAACAACTCGATTGAAATTTACTTTTTTGCAAGTTGTATCATATCACTCAATTCTTGATCATTGGTGATCTCTACAACAATTTTTTTTATTTATCAGACAATTACAAAAGACCTTAGTGGCATTTTCTGCATGATTAATTCTAGTATCTCTGTATATTTGCTCCATCATTCTATCAAAAATAAAATTTCTAGATAACATGAATATTTTTATAGATCCTCCTTCATATATAGGCATATTATTCATTCCAAAACTCAATTTTCCATTGAATAAGCAAATAACGGGTATTCCATTCACCATTTTAACTGAAGAATTAAAATTCATCATGCAAATTAGATTTTTTTCATATTGATAATCATAATTAAAATATTTATTCTAAATATACAATTACTTCCAAACTACAATATTAACTAAACAATAGAGAGAAAATTATGAAAAATTAAGAAATTTACTGGCGTCGAAGAGACTAAACGACGTCGGGACTACTAGTCCCGTACGTTTTGTAAGTGGGAACAAAACCTACGGGACTAGTGTTTGTCGTAAAATGAGATGTCAAAATTTGTATTAATTGAATTGTTTATTACAAATTAAAATCGCTTTTACACAGAAACATAGATAATTGATTTGATCTCTCTTTGTTTAACGTGGGTTCTTTGGGGCGATAGGATGCTTCCCTCGATGCTCGTATCGAGTTTGCTTCCCTTTGACGATTTGAACGACGTTGCGGACAAACTTCAATGCATGATAGAAGTTTGGTTGGATGAGTTCGAAGGCCAAACAAGTGCTTGATTGCTTGTAGGCCGAGTATGCCGAGATCTCAAAGTTCGGTCTTCTTCTCCTGAGGATTCGAACAAGACTACTAATAAGCTTTGTCGCGTGCTAGAAGTTTTATCGAAGTTAGAATACCCGAGCTGGGATATTTGAGAGCTGAGTACCTCTTGACATCGCCTCCATTTTCTTGTAGTCATCAATGGTTATTTATAGAGGAGAATGACCAGTAACCACCCCCTCAAAACGTGGAAAGTGAGCACAACCACTTTCACAATTCATGCTTTAGTGGCTGACTTGGTCAAACAATTTAGGGGAACCTGACTTTCAGGCGAACTTGATAGTTCAGGTGAGCTTGACCATTCAGGCGAGCTTGGCGAGCTTCAGGCCAGCTTGGCTACTCAGGCGAGGTTTGGCGAGCTTCAGGCGAGATCGGTGAGCTTTGAGTGTGCAGGTGAGCTTGGCACATGCAGGCGAGCTTGGAACATGCATGCGATCTTGGCACATGTAGGCAAGGTTGGAGTATGTGGGCGAACCTCGTAACGAAGCTATCAGCTTCAATCAATTCAGGCAAGCTTCAAGCGTTCAAATGAGCTTGGCTCATGCAGGCGAGCTTCGTAAGTTAAGCGTTCAAGCGAGCTTAACTTCATTCAGACGAGCTTAACTTCGTTCAGGCGAAGCTCAATGTTTAGGCGAACTTGGCATTGTCCGCAGAGTCAAGTATTCAGGCGAACTTGGCTTTGCTTATTTGATTCAGGCAAAGTCACACTATCAGGCGGACTTGCCTTGAATGTTCAGGCGAACAAGTAAACTTGGCTTGGTTCAGGCAAACCCTAGTCTTGAAGGCGAAGTTCAAGTGTCGATAAACATAACTTGCTGCGAAGAACATGTCATAACTTTCAAACTGTAAGTCAGAATTAGACAAATTATGTATAAAAATCAACTATCTCGACGAGACGGAGCTAACCGAACCAATTAAAGTTTGGTTTGTCGCTGTCCGTTTCGTCAAATTCCCTCCGGTTTGAGAGATATCAGCGTTTTTGTCCGTTTTTTACTTTTTTTGGTAATGTTCTTGCAGACGAACTTCTGAATTTCTCTGTTAGGGATAAAGACAATTTTATTTACCTACAACTAGTAGTCCCGTAGGTTTTTTGGCGTAGTATTAGTCGCCAATTATTACCAACTAAACATACGGGACTAATAGTCCCGTATGTTTCGAAGATGCAGGTTTTCAAAACCGACCTCTTTTTGACCTGTTGGTAAAAAAGATCGTGTTTACTAAATAATTAGCAAAACAGTCAGTTTTGCTAATTATTTAGCAAAAATATCTTTTTTTTTAAAAAAAGCTCCTATATAAATATGAATGAGCTAGTTCATAAGCTTCTTTCACTAAAAAGAAAGCTCATCCCAACCGCCCTCTAGTCTCCCGTATCTCTCCTGACATCTCATCCATCGACGAGAAAAACTCTTACTAAACATTCATATTGGTATTAACTGTCAACGATGGGCCCCGCCAACTCTTTCGCGCGGCACAAACTCCTGCGACGTTCTCGGATCACCGAATCTCCACCGTCGAATCAATTACTTTACCGAACGTCGAATAAAATAATAAATATCTTTGCAAAAGTCAAACCAATCCTTACTCTCTCTCACTGGTCAATCAGTTTCCTTGCGGAGTTCAAAATATCTTAGGGCCTGTTCGGTTGTTTTCCCAAAAAAAAAAGAAATGCGAATTGTACCACGAAAACAAATTCTAAGCATTTCATAGTGTTTTCTCAGATTTCAGATATTCTGTTCGTTTCAACATGGAAATCAAGGGATTGAAATCAAAAGCCACATTTTCTGTGTTCGTTTCAACTCTGGGTGATAAAGAAATGTCGTCCTTTTTATCACATTTCTTGGTTTTCAACTGTTCGTTTTGCCCAACCTCGTATTCGAATCAGCTCAAAAACGAACCTCAAAATAGCAACGGTAAGAACTGTGCAACGGTCACAAAAACAAACCTCTAAATCATCCACGCATTACCAACGGAAAGAATTTACCCCATCCCAGCACTTATATAGCTGGGATAAACTCAATCCTCCTCAACAATTTGTCTCATAAAAATTCAACACACCTGGTCAAAAATTCAGCATAATAGAGCTAGAGGCAATTACCGCATCACCATGGAAACAAGCCAAGACTCTCAAGAATTAGCTGCAGCGGTTACGTGCTACTGTAACATACCCACGCCATTAAAGCTTTGCAAATCAGGAGTAAACAAGGGCAAATACTTTTGGGGCTGCGCCAACTATCCAAATAGGCAATGCCAGTATTTCAGGTGGGCAGAAGAGCAACATGATAACAACAAGCGTAAGGTAAGCTTTGATTGTCCTTCTCCTCAACCAGTTTCTCAAGTTAAAGATGTGGAAAACAAGCACTTGCGAAGAGAATTGAAGCTTGCAAACCAACAAGTTGTTTACTTGAAGAAATGTATTGTTGTCTTAGGAATTTTTAGTATTTCCCTTGTTGTCATAAACATTGTAATATGCTGTTTGAAAATGTAATGCAAAAAGTTTGAGAAGAATGCAGGGACTTATGTGTGAAGGTAACAAAAACATGTGCAATGAAAGCAGTTGTGCAACAGAAATGTAACAAACAGTTTGAGAAGAAAACAGGGACTTATGTGTGTAGGTAACAAAAAGTCTGAGTTCAAATACACATCTGAGAGGGTTGAGATGAAAATGATGCTGCAGAACCCAACATCGTATTTTAATAGGTAACAAAAGCATGTGAAATTAGCAATAACACAAACTGCAGATGTTATTTGCCAAAAACTCCCAAAGTGAGAACAAGAGGAATCACAAGCAATAGGTATCTGAAATGACAAACATAATGAAAGCAAGACAAGCAAAGTATATGTCATAGTGTTAATAATCCAATTCAACAGCTGTATATTAAAAGCGTAATGGTATTATATTCCAATTGTGAGAATGATAAATAAAGTTTGGCAAATTGTGCTCAGATATATGTCTACATTATCATATATCCCACACCAATAAACAATTGCACCACAATGTTGGCTGCATTCCTATACATGTTACTACGTATCGCATTACGTAAATGTTGGGATTGCCTCGCCAAAACATTGTATGTACTATCTACTGGTGAAGAATATCAGTTAAAAGACAAGCATCATTGCACATTTGAAACATGCATATAGGTAAGAGCCCAAAATAACCCAGCTCAGTAAAAAAAAAAACAGTTCTCATGTGTCAAGTCTGAGTGCAAATACACAACTGAACAGCTGGAGATTAAAATGATGCCACAAATCCCAACATGAATATAGGTAACTGCCCATGAAACCCAAATCAGTCACCCAAAAATATGCGTATGTGTAAAGTCTGAGTTCAAATACACAAAAGAACAGCTTGAGTTGGAAATGATGCTGCAAACCCCAACATGTGTATACGTAACAGCCCCAAAATCCCAGCTCAGTCACATAAAAAAAGACAGTCATATGTAAAATCTGCTTTCAAATAGTGCTTCAGAACTGCTGGAGATTAAAATGATGCCACAACTCCCAACATGAATATAGGTAACTGCCCATGAAACCCAAATCAGTCACCAAAAAATGGGGGAATCCAGCCTTTAAAGGAAAGGCAACTGTAACCATGGGTTGATACAAATTATATTTTCAATTTGCCCAATAGATTCGATTCTGGTCACCGCCCTTCCTCCTTGCCCTTCCATTTTGAGAAGTTGAAAACAAACTTCAGCTTCGTTTTTGAGAAATTGAAGAGCAAAGATGGTGGGTATTTTTTCTAGGTTATCAACTGGCAGGATTGGGCACAGGAGGAATCGAAGCGCAGCGGTAAAATCTTCATTTGAGATGGTTTCTTGTTCTTAGTCATGGGTATTTTTTTTCCATATCATTGTGTTTGCTTGTGATGGGTTTCTGTCATCTAGGAAGCTCATTTTGGATTATAATATGATTAATTTGGTTTCTATTTTTATCTATTTTTATGATTATAATTCATTTTGGATTTGTCGCATTTGGTTTCGAGTACTGGGCTTTCTTTTGCATCTTCTCTGTAATTAATTTTTCTTCGTTTGTTATTTGAATCATTGTTTGTGACTAAATGTTTTCTAATAACTCTATCCTGTAATTATTATTCCTCTTGGTTCATTAGTTTTCCTTTCATTAGTTTTCCTTTTTAACTTGCTGAGATTTACCTGACTATGTGTAGTAGAACTTTCACCTACTGGATGATTTATTTGTTAGATTTAAACGTGATTAAATCATAGAGAATAAACTTAAGAGCGGAAGCTTATACCTGAATCTATTGCTTGGATTTGAGATGAGTTTTGGATCTTCTAATCTTAGGGATTCTATTTCTTAAGGATTCTCTCTTGATGGGGGTGAGAAGAATTAGAGAATGTAACCCTAGATTAGGGACCATAACCCCTTATTTATAGTTATTGTACTTTTATAATTTGGCCCCTCATCAAATTACAATTACAACCTGGTATCTGCACATATAACCCCATGATTTATTTAAATACCCATTAACCCAAAATTGATTGATCACTTTAAGTGGGTTATCCTTAAAGATAGCAATACACATTGATTAATCATATGTGCCCACAATTAGATTTAATTAGATTTAAATCCAACAATCTCTCACTTGGGCACCATATGATTCCTTAAATTGTGTATAACCTTATGAGCTCAAAATTACTATCACTGAAAAGGTATTTCCGAACAATCTCGCCTATTGACTATTTTAATATAGGATCAAAGCGGCCTTCGTTATATTTATCGTGACTCGACCCATCAATGGTCACATATACCAATTCAATCAAACGACATAGATCAATTGTGGATGTGCAGCATGAAAATTACATACAATATGATCAATACATGTTTATTTTCAACTGGTCCTACTTTAGTGAGGTCAAAACCAAACATAATGTAACAGAGTATCTTAACTGAATATTTTATTCTGATCAGACAATACAACCTAACATAAAGCAACACAATTACAAACTCTCACTAAATCATGATATCTTCAAATAATACCACACCCATATGAGCAATATGCTCATGAAAGACCTTAGGTGGCAATCTCTTAGTAAGAGGATCAACTATCATAGAGTTTGTCCCAATGTACTTTATGGATATCTGTCCACTCTGTACTATTTCTTTCACAACCAGGAACTTAATGTCAATATGTTTTGACTTAGTTGAGCTCCTGTTGTTATTGGAATATATTACTACAGATTTATTATCACAATATAACCTTATTGGTCTTTCCATATTTTCCAGAATATGCAGTCCCGTGACAAAATTTCGCAGCCATATTCCCTGATTTGATACCTCATAGCAATCTACAAATTCTACTGTCATAGTGGAGAAAGCTACGAGTGTCTGTTTAACACTTTTCTATGATATAGCTCCTCCTGCTAACATATAAATGTAGCCTGATACAGACTTTCTGTTATCTTGGTATCCAATAAAATCAGAATCAGAGTACCCAATGACCTCTAGCTGATCTGATTTTTTGTATGTGAGCATATAATCTTTTATTTTCTAAAGATACCTCATAACCTTTTTGACTGCTATCTAATGATTCATTTTCGCAGTCATATTCCCTGATTTGATGCCTCGTAGCAAGCTATAAACTCTACTGTCATAGTAGAGGAAGCTACGAGTGTCTGTTTAACACTTTTTCATGATATAGCTCCTCCTGCTAACATATAAATGTAGCCTGATGTAGACTTTCTGCTATCTTGGTATCCAACAAAATCAGAATCAGAGTACCCAATGACCTCCAGCTGATCTGATTTTTTGTATGTGAGCATATAATCTTTTGTTTTCTAAAGATACCTCATAACCTTTTTAACTGCTATGTTAGATCCTAGAGGGGGGTGATTAGGGTCTTATGCTAATCTAATCCGATTAAATGCCAATTAAAACTAATTAACAAGTTATCCTAGCAAGTATGTAATACAACTAGATATGTAAGCTAGAATAAGCAATATGAACAACAAGATATATCCTATATGATGTAAACTATATATGCAAGGATATATAAACTAACACAAGGGGTAAACAAATAAACAAGATAGTGGATGATATAGAAATGAGCAATGCACAATGGCGATATAAGATATGAACATAAGTATGAATGAACGCCAAAGCACACTCAAACAAGCAATATGATCACGGAGTTCGGACCTTCCGTCCTACGTCTCCGCTCCCCACTCCCGGGGAGAAATCCACTATCACAACCCAGTTTGGAAGCCGGAACTTCTACACACCTCACAGTGTCGGTTTTCAACGCTCACCGAACAACGTCACTCCTCACAATTTTCTTTACGGAGTTCAGTCCCCTCGACCTACGTCTCCGTTCCTCTCCTCTAGGAACTACACACTCGGTTTTCTAGCTCACCGAAAACTTTACAATCTCACAAATATCAACAAATAAATTTGTTCTCTACAATAGATGAGAACTTAATGTAGGCTCACACTCAAATGTTACAACTCTCACCAACCCCAATATACTATGTATGAAAGATACTAAAAGCTCAAGTGGGTGTGTGTAACAATGAGTGAAATCAAATCTAAACTCAATATAAAACTAGCTTTAATAAAAATGATAATCAACAAATAATTATAAATAAAAGCTAGAGTTGAGTTTAGGAGAACTTCTCTAAAACAAGATGGAGAGATGGAGATGTAAGCCCAAACAAGAAGATAATCTCCTCCACTTGTGAAAACCGAAACAGCTTTAAACCAAACCCTTAAACACACTTAAACCCTTGTTTAAAACTTTCTTAAACTTGTTTTAAAACTCTCTTCATTAACTTGAAAAGACATCAGCAATGGGGTATATATACCCTCTCAAAGCTCAGCCAAAACCCCCAAGCCAAATGACAAAACAGCCCAAAGCAACGGTAATAAAAAGAGCCGTTGGAAGCAGAAAAAGACATCGTCGGTCGACCGGAAAATTCGTCGGTCTACCAGAAATTTTCATCGGTCGACCGGACCGGTCGACCGACAGCTCTCTGTCGCCCAGTAAACATTTGACCTCAGGTTCGGTCGACCGGTGCGGTCGACCGAAAACTGACATATGAGAATCTGAAAACTGTTTTGCTGATTTTAAAATGCTGTTTAAAAATATCAAACAAATTCCAAAAAATGTAAAACTTTGGGGAATGATTGTAGACATGATAATAAACATGCTACAATGACTGGTTTCGAAAAAGGACTTCCCAAATGAAAAATATCATCATTTTACAAAATAGTCCAAAACATGAAAATATGAGATACTTGAATTTTGATGTTTTGACATAAACCAACTTTTGAAACTTTGTGAAATGTTTTTATAGACTTAGTAAAACATGTATAAACTGATATTGAAGTCTATAAACTAAGAATACAATATTTTCACAAAATTACATATTCTATGCAATGTTTTCAAAAACACAATAGAGTATGAAAACATATAATTATATGTATGAGTGTAAATTTGTTTCATATCTATATAGCTAAACCAAAGCACAATAATAAATATGAAATGTGTAATCTCATATTTATGAACTTGAAAACTCAAAACTATGTATGTATATATACCTATATATATACATGGAAACCAAACATATATGTATATATGAAATTATATATATACATGAAAACCAAAATAATGTGTGTGTGTATATAAACATCAAAATCTAAAACACTTGTATGTATATATATAACTATATATATATGCA
>BQKN01000038.1:666314-708071 GCA_022839385.1 Asparagus kiusianus
TCCACAATTCCGCCAACCTCCATTTGATATGATCGTTATGGCGCAATTCATCCATCCTCCAACAACGTTGTTTGTCTACAATACATAGGAATGCACAAACACTAGACAAACAACATTAGATGTAAATTGTTTATTAAACATCATCAAAATAAGAAGGCCAACATGCTATCCAATGATTCATTTTCGCAGTCATATTCCCTGATTTGATGCCTCGTAGCAAGCTACAAACTCTGCTGTCATAGTAGAGGAAGCTACGAGTGTCTGTTTAACACTTTTTCATGATATAGCTCCTTATGCTAACATATAAATGTAGCCTGATATAGACTTTCTGCTATCTTGGCATCCAACAAAATCAGAATCAGAGTACCCAATGACCTCTAGCTGATCTGATTTTCTGTATGTGAGCATATAATCTTTTATTTTCTAAAGATACATCATAACCCTTTTGACTGCTATCCAATGATCCATACCAGGGTTGCTTAAGTATCTGTCTAACATCCCAACAATGTACGCAATATCCGGACGCGTACATGTCTGAGCATACATTAGACTTTCTACAGCCGAAGCATAAGGAATCTTCTCTATTTTCTGAATTTCAAGGTTGCCTTTAGGGCACTGATTGAGACTAAACTTGTCTCCTTTAGCCACAGGGGTGTCTCCTGGTCTGCAGTCTTGCATGCCAAACCTTTTAAGTACTTTATCGATATAGCTCTTTTGTGATAATCCAAGTATACCTCGAGAGCGATCTAGATGTATCTGAATTCCTAATATAAAAGAGGCATCCCCAAGATATTTTATCTCAAAATTCTTTGATAGAAATCTCTTGGTTTCGTGCAACATGCCTATATCATTAGTGGCAAGCAATATGTCATCGACATACAGAACCAGAAAAATATACTTACCCCCACTGAACTTGTGATATACACTGTCATTAATAATATTCATCTCAAAACCAAACAAGATAATTATTTATTGAAACTTATGATACCATTGACGAGGAGCTTGCTTGAGTCCATATATGGATTTTCTTAATTTGCAAACCATATTCTTTGGGTCTCCTGACACAAAGTTTTCTGGTTGCACCATATAAATCATCTCATCAATGTCGCCATTGAGAAATACAGTCTTAACATCCATCTGATGTAACTCAAGATCATAATGAGCAACAAGTGCCATGATTATTCTGAAAGAGTCTTTCGATGAAACCGGAGAGAAAGTCTCTGTATAATCAATGCCTTCCTTTTGAGTAAAGCCTTTAGCTACAAGACATGCCTTATACCTCTCCACATTACCGTTTGCATCCCATTTGGTTTTAAAAATCCATTTACAACCAATTGGTTTTACACCTTCTGGCAATGGGACAAGTTCCCAAACCTTATTGTCTTGCATAGATTTGTACTCTTCATTCATGGCATCAATCCACTATTGAGAGTTAGAACTTTTCATGGCCTGAGAGAAGTTGATTGGATCATCTTCCAACATTCCATTACTTTCATCATGCTCTTTGAGAACTATAATATAATCATCCGAAATAGCATTTCTTCTTTCTCTCGTGGATTTCCTTAATGGCACTGGTTCTTGAGGTTGTTGAGTTTGTTCTTCTGAAATAGGGAGTTGTTCAATATTGTCATCTTAAGGTTCTGAATTTACTTCTTGAGCAACAACATGTATAATAACCTGAATATTGTCAAAAATAACTGTATGGATTGGATCTGAAACCAATTCCTCCTCAAAAGCAATGTTTCTAACCTTATTTCTCCCCCAAACTCAACATCCTCAAAGAATGTTGCTGTTCCCATCTCAAAAATATTCTTTAGTGTGGGATCATAGAACTTATAGCCCCTAGAGCGTTCAGAGTACCCAATAAAGTAGCTGCTAACTGTTTTGAAGTCCAATTTCTTTTCATTTGGCCTATAAGGCCTTACCTCAGCTGGACATTCCCAAATATGTAGGTGCTTTAAACTGGACTTTCGACCAGTCCAAAGCTCATAAAATATTTTAGCAACTGTTTTACTTGGTACTCTATTCAGAATGTAAGCTGCTGTCTTAAGTGCTTCTCCCCAAAGTGACTCTGGTAAAGAAGAATGAGAGATCATACTTCTTACCATATCCTTAAGAGTCCTGTTTTGTCTTTCAGCTACACCATTCATGCTAGGTGAACCCGGCATGGTGTACTGTGAAACGATACTATATTCCTTTAGGTATCTAGTAAATGGTCCTGGACGTTGTTCACCTGAATCATCATATCTGCCGTAGTACTCACCACCACGATCAGATCTAACGGTTTTAATTCTTCTGTTGAGTTGATTCTCAACTTCAGCTTTATAGGCTTTGAGCATGTCCAGAGACTTAGATTTTTCATGAATAAGATATAGGTACCCATAACGTGAGTAATCGTCTATGAATGATATAAAATATTATTGACCATTCCAGGATGCCATAGGGAATGGCCCACAAATATCCGTATGTATCAATTCTAAGACATCCGAAGATCTGTTGGCACCTAATCTCTTAACTTTGGTCTGTTTTCTCTTAATACATTCAACACATACGTTGAAGTCCGAAAAATCAAGGGAATCCAAAATGCCATCAGACACAAGACGCTCAACTCTACATTTTGAGATATGACCCAAGCGCTTATGCCATAATGTCGCCGAATTTTCCTTATTTAATTTACGCTTAGTACCACGTGATTCCACATGCAAGGATTCATTATAAGAAATAATTGTATCAAGCAAATATAGGTTGTCATAAGTACTCAAGTAACCAGTTCCCACAATATTTGAATTAAAAGATAAACTGAATTGATTGTTTCCAAATAAACAAGAATAACCTGATTTGTCCAATACAGAAACTAAAATCAAATTCCGTCTAAAAGACGGTGCTACAAAAGTATCTTTTAAGTCCAAATAGGAACCAGTTCCTATTAGCAACCTAAAATGCCCAATTGCTTCCACATCTACCGATTGACCGTCACCCACAAAGATGTGTTTTTCAACATCACTTGGCTTTTGATAGCTCAGATAACCTATATGGAAACACTTATGTGAGTAGTAACACCAGAGTCTAACCACCAAGTGTTTCTAGGTACTGAAGCTAAATTAACCTCAGAACAGACCAAAGTAAGGAACGTACCCTTATTAGCACGCCAGGCGTGATATTTGGTACAATCATTCTTTACGTGTCCAGGCTTGTTACAGAAGAAACAACCCTGATTATCCTTATGTTGTTTCTTCTGAACTGGACCCTTAGCAGCTTTATTACCATTATTTCTTTTCTTACCCTTATCCTTAGAGGCATAGGCCAAATGAGCACTCTCAGTCTTATCTTGTTTCAACCTGTCTTCTTCTTACACACAGTATGAAATAAGCTCATTTAGAGTCTATTTCTCCTTTTGGCAGTTATAATTGACCTTAAACTGATTAAATTGTTCAGAAAGAGGCAACAGAACCAGATGCACCAATAACTCATCACAAAGATCGAGTTTAAGTGCCTTAAGCTTTGAAGCAATATGAAACATTTTCATAATGTACTCCTTGATATTTCCTTTGCCCTTATACTTCATTGAAATCAAGCAAACTAAAAGCGTGCTTGTTTCTACCTTATCGTTTTTCGCAAAACGCTTCTCAATTTCGGCAAGGAAATCTTTAGCCTTAGTAATCCCTTCGGATTCTATGCCCCTGAAGGCTTCCGGAACGCCGCGCTTAATGATCATAAGACTCATGCGATTTGAACGCTCTCACTTCTCATACTCCTTCTTTGCATCAGGAGTGCTATCCGCATTAAGAGGTTGTGATTCTTCAGTTCTTAATGCAAGATCTAGATCCATGCAGCCAAGAACAATCAAAATGTTCTCTTTCTAAACCTTGAAATTTGTCTCATTGAGCATGGGTATTGAGTTGATGTTAGCAGAAATTGTTACAGCAGATACATTAGCTGAAATAAACAAAAGATACTCACATTAATAACCATAATTAGTAACAATAAAATTCAAATAATGACAAATCCCATCCAAGATATCTGGTACAACATTAATATCAAGTCTTTGGACAGTAATATTAATTGCAAGTGATATCTTGTTACAACAATCAAACACTGACAATAACACATGTTAAATAATGAAACTATCTTTGGATCGATTCACTATCCACATGTAAACCTTATAATTGTCATACGTTTATCATCGCAGATGTGTATACAGTCTAAATAAATATTAACCTTTCTTTGAGCCGATTAAATATTTACACGAAAGCATACACACAAATATCTCACATTCCTCATGAACAATTAACACTAGAGAGGTTACTTTGACAACTTCTTATTTCAATTAATCAATTGGAGTGAGAGACAACCTTAATACCTTGGTGTTATAATATTTGAATTAAAGAATTGATTAACTACCGAATTAAATTTAAATTTAAATTAAATTAATTTAAATTTCCATAGCTTAATTAGGGTCCATAACTTAATTGAATAAATTAAGTATACCAAAGTGGACCCATAATTTAATATGAAAAGCCAAGGTTTAACCAAAGTGAACACGAATTTCGCTTGACTTCGAACGCTAGGTTTGTCTGAATTGAGTACAAGACTCACCTAAGAACGAACGTGAGGTTCGTTTGAAGAAATGAACGTAATGTTCAACATGAGAACGAACGCAAGATTCGTTTTGATAATGAGCGCGAAGTTCAACTTGAGAACGAACGCGAGGTTCGTTTGGATTAAGCACATGGCTCGCCTGAGGATGAACGCGGAGTTTGACCTGAGAATGAACGCAATGTTCACCTAAGAACTAAGCGCGAGGCTCAACTTGAATTGAGCGCGAGGCTCACCTAAGAACTGAGCGCGAGGCTCAACTTGAATTAAGCGCGAGGCTCACCTGAGAACTGAGCGCGAGGCTCAACTTGAATTGAGCGTGAGGCTCAACCTGAGAACGAACGCTAAGTTCGTTTGAATTGAGCGCGAGGCTCAACCTGAGAACGAACGCGAAGTTCGTTTGAAGCTTTCAAGCCTCGCCAAAAATTTGAGGTAACCACCTCCTTAATTCCCGCACAAACTCTTAGGGTTTTAATCTGAAACCGCCGCCACCATTACTCCTGCACCCAAAGGACGAAACCCTAGGGTTTCCTGATGCTGCCGTCACCATCGGAGTCGAAAGCGAGGCCGCCAACGATACTTCGCCGGCGAGGAGCACGGGACCGATGACCAAACAAAATAAATCAAAAAATTCCTCGATTTTATTTCCAAAACCAGATCCAGAATCGGAATTTCTTGATCCAGATCCCAGATAAATCGAAGAAAAAATCCAAAAAATTAAAAAACTATACTGTTCACAGCGATTCTTACTGTTCATCCGAAAAACTGAAAAGTTACTATTCATCCGTGAATAGATCTGAAAAACCGAGATTTAAGATAAAAAAACCTAATTTTTAGAAACTTAAACCCCTTAGAATTAATCACGAGTGGCTCTGATACCACTTGTTAGATTTAAACGTGATTAAATCATAGAGAATAAACTTAAGAGCGGAAGTTTATACCTGAATCCATTGCTTGGATTTGAGATGAGTTTTGGATCTTCTAATCTTAGGGATTTTCTTTCTTAAGAATTCTCTCTTGATGGAGGTGAGAAGAATTAGAGAATGTAACCCTAGATTAAGGACCATAACCCCTTATTTATAGTTGTACTTTTATAATTTGGCCCCTCATCAAATTATAATTACAACCTAGTATCTGCACATATAACCCCATGATTTATTTAAATACCCATTAACCTAAAATTGATTGATCACTTTAAGTGGGTTATCCTTAAAGATAGCAATATACATTGATTAATCATATGTGCCCACAATTAGATTTAATTAGGTTTATATCCAACATTATTCACCAATTCACTTTGGTACCATTAGAGTTCACATTTGAAAGCACAACCATCTTTTAATTACTCCGCATAATGTAACTTCTTGGTTAAATATATTCATATTAGATTCTCAAGGTAAAAATCTGGCTGCGCTTTCAGTTTCTGCTTGCTTCTGCAATTAATTGCTTACATTGTCATCTATGTATGATTCTTCTTTCATTGAAGCTAACGTGTGTTTATAAAAAATCTATGTAGACTGAGCTATGCTTGAAATACTTTCCATGTCTCATCAAATATTGTTGTTCATATGCTTAGAAGAAAATGTTTCGGGCTTATCTAACATTCGCAGATTGTCCCAAGACTTTGCTTACACCTATTATTCAAATTCCTCTTTTTCTTTTACTTATTCCTTGTAATTTTTATTTATATATGTGGCTTGAGTTTGCATCAAATTGAGCATTAAATAAGATGACAAGCTCGTGTATTAGGACGCAAGGCAAACGTTGGCACAGAATGTGGAGGTTTTAAGTCCAGCTCCAGCCTCTACAACCTATGGAATTGCGACAGCAGCTGAGTTTAAGCCTGTTGAGCGCCCAATCGAGGTTGTTGATTATGATCAACCAGTTAACTGCCCAGTACAAGAACCGTCGACAATTCTAAATGTAAGTGATAATCTCTTCACTAACACTTTCGTATTTGTTTTGTTTCTATAATCACTTGACTCTTGGCACGTGCACTACGAGCATATGGTATAAATTTAAGGGTTATAAATACACAATGACAGCATAGTATTGATGCAATGCCCCAAAAACATATTAATATGTATACATTTGCTTTTCGATGTGAAAGAAATGCTTCTATCAGACTATTTGTTTTAACTCCCATGAATTCAAGTTCTCTTACTTGGTCATAATTATAAATCATTGGAGATGGTTACAGGATGGAAGAACATGGAAAGAACGGAGATCTTCTGTAAGTTCTAGAGTGAGGAATGACCTGCCGATGGCAAAAGAAGGATAAAACCTTGAATCTGATGCAAGAATTTAATGCGGCTCAAGATCAGAATGTTGGATAGAGAAGTTAGGACTTCAAACACTACCCATATTTATCTGTTTCAGTTTATACGTATTTATTCTTTGAGTATCTTATTTATAAGAGTTCATTTGTATAAAGAAATTTCACCTGTTGTTATCTTGGATAATCATTGAGAATTTGAAGAATCATAATCCGAAATATTTTTGGTTATTTGTCTGATTGTTCTCTGTCAGTTGATTTACAATCCAAAGGAAAAGGATTTCAGCTACGATTACTGCACATGTCTATTGTGAACCTATCGTAGACTGATAAATTGGTCTCAAAATTAATGGTTTTCAATTAGCAGCCTATTAGGGTTGTGGTCGAGAGGTATCTAACTCCATTTATTTTCTTATCATGACAATTGTTTTGCAAATTAACTATCTATTTGTTTTTTCACTAGATAATGAACTCATTTTGAATATATAAACTTCTGAAGTACCCTTAGAATTTGCTTTATCATCAAATTTGAAGACTATAAATGATAATACTTTTTTGGCAAGAACCTCTGAAGGATGTTCAGAAACAACATAAGATCCTTACATGATTAGATCAAAGACGTTTCTTATATTGAGAGGTTTATGTGAATACGATCACAATAGTGAAGATGGAGGAAAACCCATTTCTTATATTGACAAATGCATGCGATATCTGTCCAATGTGTACAGAAATGTAAATTAATAGCGAGCATTATGTGCAAAATAATAATAACACTTAAAGGGAGGGGATTTACATCTCCCATTGCCTCCAATATGATGGGAGTTTGCTACATCACTTTTCCCTTAATTCTTCACGAATATACAAATAGCTACGAGGCAAAAAAGGGATAAATTCAAGTAACTCTATACCCGTGGAGTCTTAAACTTTGGCAGCTTCAACGGTAGAAGCTGCCCTCTCCGCAACTATTTGCTCGTATAAATCTCTAATCTTCAAACCAACGATTGTCTGGAAAAGACCTGTACCATTGTTGCTCCCAGGGAAGTCAGCATGCTTCAACATCTGTTGTGTTACCTGTTACAGCAAAAGAGAAATGAAATGTTAGCAAAAGGTTGCATTTTCTGAAACTGAAGGAGAGAGAGGTGTATAGGGTGTATATGCAAGATATCATCACTAAAACCATTAGAAAAGAAAGCGGTAATTTGTCATTTTATCTTGCTATGAGGGTTAAACTTAGTGGTGTAAAATGTTTGGGGTTCTCTGACAAAACTTATTGGGGGTTAAGTGCAAAGGCCCAAACTTATTGGGGATTTAGTGTAATTTACCCTTTTTTCTTAAAGAACATATACAATACAATTTAGAAACTAATGCAGGTCTTGAATTTTTTTTTTGCACGAAACATTCAACATTACCTCGCCATAGAACTTGGTCGATATGTTGCTTAGGTGGCTTTCCACATATATGAGCTCATCTAATCTGTCAAATTGCCCGTCCATCTCCAACACTGAAACCTGATTCAAACCAACCGAACAAAATCGGTTTAAGAACTAACCATTTATAATAATGTGCAAGATTTACTATCTATATGCTCAGCGAAAAGTTTCATAATTCATCGATCTTATTCATCCCAAATTTGTTAATCAAAGTTTTAGTAATTCACCTCGTTGGAGTAGTAAGAGTCTGGACCATAGGCAAATTTGATCCCAGGGTAGGAGCAAGTTAGTTTCCTTCCACATGGTATCCAAGAGATTGTTGAGCCTTCATCAAAGAGGTAAACCGGGCTAAAGTACTTAACCCCTTCTTTCATTATCAATTTAACCCTCAACACTTTGCCTTCATTGTCGTCCGGAATCAATTGCGTTGGTAAAACCTCGATCACTGCATCTGCATATTGCTTTTGTGGGTCTGGCAAAATACAAGAACATTGCTTTACTGATCATGAACACAAAAGAAAATGTATGTCAAAAATAGTAATGTGGATTTTCACAAGAAAAGTACCGATGTAAGCATCAAAATCAGGTTTTCTAGCTTCAATGCTAGCTTTGATGCTCTCTAGACTGTGCCCACGTTCTGCCATGTCTCTCTGTAAACTCAAAGAGAGAGTTTAGAATGAAGAACATAAAAGAATTGATGATATGTGAGTAATTAGATGTTTTTTAGTTAATGACCTGAATTTTCCATGCAAATTTGACCTCGTTACTAATGTCCAAGTAAATACTGAAGTCCAAAAGATCCCTTACACGAGAATCAAACCTGAAGAGTAGGAAGAAGCGGTGTCAATTTTGCAAAGTTCAGACATGTATAACTATTATCACGACAATAAACAACCATAGTAAAAATAATTCTTTTAAAGAATAGATCCGTAGAACAATTATTTTTCCATTATAATTTTGTAAATACAAGCGCAACATGTTCATTATCTGCAAGAAAAATTACTCACTGTAATTGTCGAAAAACATATAGAACTCTAATGTGACAATTACAGTGATGATAAATGTTCTGACGAATAACATTATCTATATAATTGTTGTGCATATTAGACATACGCAAAGTGCAACCAGGATGATACCATTTTGATTTGTCATTTTAGTCACGGTATTGCACCACGAAGTAAAATGCTCTCAAACTAAAGGTTTACCCAATAGAGATGACATAATGCTTATTTGTTATTGTCAAAAGATGAGGTGCATGTCATAGATTTCATCCCAAAAGTTTTCATTAATTTTATCATCAAACTCATCGCTAACGTACATCTTATTGATAATTCTTAAGAAACTATCATGAACTTCCCCATTTTGCAGAAAAACACCACTAAATTTGTATGTTGAAGAAAAAACCATGAACTTCCATTTCGGCGACAAATATACAAGTAAATTAACCCCTAAACCACTCATTGCACTTACCCTTCTCCAATTTTCAAAACCATCAGAACTAACATCAGCAGCTTCATGTTTAATGGTATCATTAATTTTGAGCTAAATAAATTAAGTTCAGATTTTATTCTTCTTAAAAAAAATCACGAAAGTTTAAAAACCGAATGGTAAGATGCTCACATGGGATGAAGTCCTTCAATGACAAGAATCTTGGGTGGCTTAATGAGCTCAGGAGGATCAAGAAGCCCGCTGACGTGGTTATAAATAGGCTTCTCAACAGCCACGCCATCTTTAAGTGCCTTCACCTGCTCATACATCAGATCGAAATCGTTAGCTCTCGGGTCCAAAGCAGTGACTCCCTTCTCCTTTCTTCCAGTTCTATCCAACGAGTGGTAGTCATCGAGGCATATGACAGTGGTTGTATCACTGATGAGAGTGTTTGAATCAGGATTTCCTCCTTTCGGTGGCTCTGCTGCCCCGCCGAAAACACTGGTGAGTCTCCTCATGAATGTGCTCTTCCCACACCCTGAGTCTGCTGCTAAGCCTATAACTATTGTTTGCTGCTCAGCTGATGCAGAGCACGAGAAGGAGTAGTTGCTTCTTCTCTCTCCTCTTCTGGTCTTTTTGAAGAAGATGAATTGGTTCTGAGTGCTGAATCCTAGGTGGGTTTTTGACTGGGTGGTGATTGAGGTTGTGGAGTTGAGAGAAGGGGTGCTGTATATTGTAGACACAGCCATTTGCTGAGTTTGATGTTCTCTTCTTTCCTTCAGTTGTTGAGAAGGAGAAGAAGAGGGAGCTGCGAGAGAGAGAGAGAGACAGAGAGGGGGGTGTGGTTTGTTTTCAAGCCTTTTTGTTGGTTTCAAGATGAGTATTTAGATTTTATCTTTTTAGTATTTTTTGTGCTTTTTTATTTTTGTATAGGAGATACTGAGGAATTTTATTGTGTGCTTGTTTAGTGAGTTTCAAATACGCTGTTTGTTTGGTGATGGACATAGGTTTGGACAAAGAATGAGGAGGTTATATAGGGACCTGTGGGCAGTTTGCGTAATCGTCGCTCCGTTTGGTTTCTTTATTAAATTAGCGTCGGTATATACTCTTTAATAATATTTTACTTTATTTCCTAATTTTCAGTGTGGATGATATTTTTGGCTTTGAGATTGATTTGTTGTGATGACATAAGAAAAGCTTGGTGGTTATTCCAGGAGTCTAGATATGGTCACGTCCACGTGGCAAGGGATGGATGGTTGGTTGCAGATGAGGCAATGAAGGGTGGAGGAGAGAGATAAGAGCTTTGATGAGATTGGGTACATAATCCAACGTGAGCTGAATTTTTTTGCAGTCAGTGGCTGTCTTTGAATACAGGAAGCAATCCTGAGGTTCAAGTCTTCTGCTTCTAGACAGTATCTGACCGCAGCTGCGGCATGCATCCCTAGCTTTCTAATGGAGGGGAGCATATAATACTGCAAGTCTAAGTCTTCACTTGCAGTATCAAAATAGTACTTCATGTCAAAAAAAAATGTTAAGTACTGGGTGATGCCTAAATTTATGTCTTTGTAAACGCCATCAGTAAGTAAGAAACCTAAATTAGATGATCAAGGAAGAACAACAACACTTACAAGTGCCATTTGAGATTGAAATTAACACCATGGAATCACAACCAAGAGAAAGTTGATTAAATTCAGTTTTTAAGTGTTGGGTGATACCAAGGAATAAAGTGAGTAATGAATACATTGTCCAGCTGAGGCTCCAAGGCGAAACAGCAGAAAGAACATTGCTGGAAGATGGTTACAAGAACAGTTTACATGGTTTTTGAGGCCTCTGTAATTGCTCAAGTCTGTCCTTTCCATCTCAAGACAATACAGAAACAAATTACAACTGCCACCATTTTACTGCCTCACGCCCTGCGATCTCAATTTCGATCGATTCGTTAGGTTAGTTCCACATCGTCATCCATAAAATAGATAGTCGAAACTCTCCAGTTGCGAGTGCAGTCACCAATAAATATCTCCATTTACGATCAATGACCTGCGCAAATTTCAGCATGCAGGCAGGGTTCAAAAGTTGCAAATTTATTTGCAGGCAAACCCAAATAAAATTACACAGAAACAGTGACGTTGCGTTGGTTAATACAGATTGCGCAAGTTTAAAACTGAATATAAGAACTGCATGTGAAAAAACAATTACAAGAAAAGTTGCACGTAATTAGCAAAGTTATAGCGACGAACAATCCGCTGGTTCAGCCCACATCAGAGGATAAAGGTGCCTGTAATTGAATAGGTAGCTGCTGCTTGGCATCAAGGTTAGAAAGGCAAGACATTAACAAATAAGACGATTGTAGCTGTCTGTTTCCAGCTATGCGTGGACCTTCTCAATCCCAGCGGATTCGTGCAGTGGGGTCATTAGTCAAATAAAATAGGGCAACCTAAGCTGAAGAATCCAAAATCAATTAGGATTCCAAGGTATAAATCATCATTGTATAAAGAATATTTCATCACAGCCAACAGATTGAAGAGAAAAGAAACCCACAGTACGTAGCCTAAAACAACCTTTGCAACGAAGAATATGCAGTATGCACCCAGGCTATAGTTTGGCTTAATGCTAATGCTCCAGATTCCAGAAGACCCGGACGACAAAGTTCTACTGAACCCACAAGTAAGGAGTTGAATATCTGAACAGGACAAAGAAATATATGAATTACAATTAAATCCGTACACAACATTCTTCAGAGCCCAGTATTCGGAAGACAACCTGTTACAAAAAGACGATGGAAAAAAAAGAAGGAAAAAGACTGATCAAGAAGATGGTAACTTACTCCAAGCGTCAACTTCACTCGTGCCCTCGGAAGTACATGTAGACTTTCTGCATAGACCAAAAAGAAACAGAAAAATGAGACAAGGCAGCATAAGGTTAAATGAAATGATTAAAATAAATAAGAACTGCGCACGATGAGCTCGGGTCTGAACAAGTCCAGTTCCCACAAGAGAAAATTTTCCACCCTTTTGGCAGAAACTACGGAGTTTCAGTTAAACAAGTGAAAAGCTTCAAATTTTATACATTATTTATAGGTTGATAGCTGGGAAACTATCAGATAATGAAATGTATTAAAAAAAGCACATCTTCTACTTATACGCTTCAATGCAGATTCTTGTTTCTTCAAACTACTACAATACATAAAATTAATAGAATCCCTAAATCAACCTAAATTGACACATTTTTAAGTAGAAGTCCCTTAAAGGGGAGGAAGAGGATGCAGAAAGAAGGGAGAAAGCTCTCTTTTAAGGGTAAATTCTCCAGTAAGAGCCAGCAAATATCTCCCATGTATTTGCTTATGAGCTTTTCCGTATTAAAACCTCCCCATGGGTAAGTCAGTTCAAGTTGAAATCACCAAGGGCCTATATAAGGCAAGAAGAATGCAATATTTATGCAAGCACAAGAGGTCAAATGATGACCGGTTAATACTAAAAACATAAGAAGTTCATTCACTTGCCTGAAGCACGCACAAGCTTAAAACCGTTTCCAAGCAAAATAATCCAACCCAGGTAAAATATCCGCAATAATATGAGAAATGTTAGTGTTTTTTATTTTATGTAAATGTGCATTAAATCAGTGTTAAACTGGAAACAAATGTCTGAGACTCAAAAAGGTCTCAGTTTACTGCAGGCTTCAGCTGCATGCCTACCCAATTCCGGATATGAGATATAGAAAATACTTCTACATTTATCACTTATGTGCTTTGCCATGAATGATGCTGATATACAGAGGAAGGCTGATTATAGAGGCAAGAACTACATTGTGGGCAGTGATGGCAGCCTTGCCATTGAGATACATTGACAGCCTTGCCAGTGGAATAAATGGAATATTTGAAAGGAAATTTCAGGTTTACTACATGATACTGAAGCTTATTGTCTAAGGGTCTAAACCGTATTTGTAGGAAGATACATGGCTTCGCAGACCTGCCAGATAGCATAGGAATTAAAGGAATAGAGCATGAGCAACTTCGGAAAAACTTCTTCCAGAAAAATTTCTCAGAAAAGTCTTGTTTGACAGTCACCTCACCCTTGAATCCTTGATCAGAATAAAGAGGTTCCATATAATGTGTTAGCCATAATAGTGCAATGCATGTACATGGGCAATTGGACCATTGCAAAATTGAAAAAAGAAATGAAAAAGATAAAGATAAAAGCTTCTTAGCTCTACTAGTCTACTTTGTGACCTGGTATATAAGTGAGTAGAACTTCAGGGTTAACATGTACAAATCTATTGTATAATCATGTAGCTCAAAAACTCTACGAACACAAAAATAAAAATATCGAAAAATGAATTTTAGCAATTTGATATCATAACTTCCATGTTTACGTTTAAGGCCTTTGGATATAGTTTCAACGAGAATATTGAATGCAAACCAATTTTTCTGTTGTAACAGTATTGAATTAGCCACTGCAAGAACTTAAAAAAACACTTTCGAAGTAAATGTGCATATTAGTCATCCCAACCAATACATGATCAGAGACGGTGTCAGTTGCAGCAAGGATGCCCCTGATGACAGATAAATGAAGCGTATATCAGTATCAGGTCAACACAATGGAAGAAATAGATAGGCTAGACAAGAAAAATCAGCATAAAATGTAAATGTCAAAGACAAACAAGGACCAGAGTCATCGTCTTAGCCCTCGCAAAGTTCATGTTTTCCTTTTCCTTTTTGTATGAGAAATTGTCTCTTTCTTCAATTCATACAGTATTTTTCACAGAATCACAGCAATAACAGATTGGCACTATAGAAAGGATCCTACCAACCAGTCTCATACAATATATGACACGTACGTGTAACCAGTGGGTTGAATTCCCTGATGGCCCTACTTGAGGGACCTTTAGGCACTTGAGGTCGCTTAGAGACTATATAAGCTTGACGGCTTATTTAAGCAAATAGTTTACCCTCTTAAGCAAGCCAATTTCTTGTTAACTTTATATCTCCAAATAGGCTGGGTATGACTTTGAAGCCCCTTGAGAGGAACCAAATCTCTTCTATCTCCGCACACGCGCACGTGCACACACACCAACAAGAAGGCCGTAAGGGTTCTGTTATGGTAATTTACCATCCAAAGATAGAAATGTCGGGAGAATGCATAAGCCCAAGGAAGCCATGGTCCAAACCAACTTAGAGGCTCAAAAGCCCAGTCAATGCCAAGTCCCTCGACCGGCCGAGCAGACAAGTCATATTTCGATCAAGGATCATCATGACCGACTCGAAGTACGGGATCAGTCGCCCTCTCGTAATTAAGACGACTCCTCAAGTAGACGACTCGACTATATACCCGACCCGAAGCTCACTAGACTATCGGGTCGCCAAATCATAATGATGGCTCGCAGATCAACCCGCCTCGGCTAAAGGGATAAGAGCCGACCAAGTTCACTTCAGATGTCAATCGACACAACAATATTAATCAGACCCATCAAGATCTCCATTCTGACAAACCTCGTGCCCAAACCGCTTATTCGGCTTACAAGTCATTTCCCAGAAGATTGCCATGATGCTTTCCTGTGCACGAACGACTTCTCCTCCAATCGCCAGCCACCACCTAGAGAGAGAAGGATGGCTACACAACCGACCTATCCTACGCCCTACCTCTTCTGACAAATCCAGGGTACTGAGAAGACAGATCTCTCTTATACCTGAATGACTTCCCTTCCAATTGTCAGCCGACATCTGGAAGGAGAATGATGACTCAGCAGTCTATCTGTCCGTCCAGCAACCGCCCTCCTGCGTAAAAGAAAAACCAAAATCTCAGAGGCAATGGACTATAAAAAGGAGGTAAGGAGGATAAGGGCAGGAAGGCTGCTCTCTGCTTCTTCTTACACCTGAGCTTTACTCCCATTAGGGATCTTCTTTTTACATAAAGAGCATTTAATAACTCTTAGGAATGAACCCCCTGCAATGACCTCAATGCCCAGGGACCTCTCAAAAAACCCTCCTCAAGTTCACCAACTGACTTGACCGTCGGAGGTACCAGGGAGGAAACTAGCCACGTATTCCTGCGATTCTTGCATGTGCAGACTATCAGTCCATCCCGCGCGCTCAGAATCGAGCATAAAGTCAGAGGAGGAGTCAGCCCCAACATTCATCCTCTCCTTCTTCCCCACCATCGTCAGGATTGAAATTGCATCCGACTGTGGGAAACCTCCATCGACTGTTTGTTCACGAGCATCAACAGTTTGGTGCCCACCGTGGGGCCTACTTTCTTCTCTAAGAAGAAATGCTAAATTCTAAGTCGGGGCCTGATATTGTTCATTCTTGAAGAGCACTAAAATTGCACCATTCAAGCTAAACAAAGCCTGAAATCGCATCATTCAAGCTAAGGAGGATTAACCTATGGCTATGAGGAGCCAATGTAGGTGTAGCCCTTGAGGGCTCCGGCAGCTTACTAGGGGTATTTGCTAAGTAGAATCCCAAAAGCCCTCCTAAAAAAGACACCATTATGATGCTTGTCTGGCTTGAAGATGAAGCACATGCTTCTAATCGCCGTCACAAACGAAAACCCCATCGCCTGGATAGCCAAGAGGCCTGGGGTTGGATCGCAAACATGCCCCCAATGGTCATGATCAGATCTAGTATCGCTCAAGCTCCCGTCGGTAATGACTCCCCCGAGCAAGGAGCAGCAATTAAGTCTGTGGCAGACTCCTTGGACCATCACCACCTCCAAAGGAGAGTCTTTCCTCACCAAGGATGAGATTGTGGGGAAAACTCAAGGGATCACCATCTGGTCTTCTCAGGAAGATTAATAGTACCGGCAACAAATGCTCAGAACTGTCAGAGTCGAAGTAAAACATGGTGGTCGAAGCATGTGACTTGTACTCTCCCTGCAAGAAGGCTCCTCCATTTATAGGATGGTCCGGCCGTCGCTATCCCTGGAAACCCCCAGGGAAAGTCATGATCCCATCAAATTCCAGGGAACGAAGCGTCAGCGCATGGGGTTTTCACCAACAAGAAGCCCTCATCACAAAAGTTAACTAGGCCTCCTCCTGTTGAGCACTATCCTCCAAAAGCTCAATCAGCAGGACTCTGGCCATATAGCGCAACCAACGGTGGACAAGCAAGATCAGTTGAAAGTCACCATGTCCACCATTGACCTGCAAGGATCTCAACAAAAACTCCAAGCAGGTCCTTGGCTGATGAAATGGCAAATATGTCAACAACTCAACGACGCACAAAGCCAAACAGCTCAACCTCGGGAGGAAGAGCAATCCCCGATTCCGGGCGTTCCTCAGTTCGGCAACAAAGACAGCCAATGAAGTAACAACTCGCTCTCATCAATGCAGGAATGTTCACAGGCGAAAAGAAACAACCAAGGAAGCTCCGCATCGGTGACCCTATCTCCGGCAAAAGCCATCTTCAAAAGGCATCTGGGCAAGAAACACGAATTCGACGTGACTCGATGGAATAAATGTGGATGAGTTGTACTCTATCATGTATAAATTCCAATAACCAATGAAAATGTCAAAAATGAAAAGAAATACATCAAAGACCCAGTCAGCTAGCCACTCGGCTAAATCGATAAAAGTCTCTGGTACCTTCTCAGGGTAAAACTAAGGCATAATCCTTTTTGCCGATTCCTACAGTTGACTCTCGACCCTAGGGAAAAATACAAGTCCTCGACCCCTAATTTGAGTAAGCCCGAGGCGCAACGACTCCTTAGTCGGCATAAAGTCCTCGGCCCCTAATCTGGGTAAGCCCGAGGCGCAACTCCTTAGTCGCATAAAGTCCTCGGCCCCTAATTTGGGTAAGCCCAAGGCGTAATGACTCCTCAGTCGGTCACAACACCCTGGTGCCGCCTTAGGACAGGCCCAAGATGCCACGACTCCTCAGTCAATCATAAGGCCCTGGTGCTGCCTCAGGACAGGCCCAAGGCTCAACGACTCCTTAGTCAACATAAAGTCCTCAGCCCCTAATCTGGGTAAGCCCAAGACGTAACGACTCCTCAGTTGGTCACAAGACCTTGGTATCTCCTCAGGATAAAACCAAGGCAAAACGACTTCTCAGTCGGTATCAAGACCTCGGCCCCTAATCTGGGTAAGCCCAAGGCGTAACGACTCCTCAGTCGGAACAAAGTCCTTAGCTCTTCTTAAAGGTAAGCTCAAAGCACAACATATGATTCGATTCCTTCTGCTCTCATCGTCCATAGTGGTCAAGATCTTGGTACCTCCTCAGGGTAAAACCAAGGCAAAACGACTTCACAGTCAGTATCAAGATCTTGGTACCTAATCTGGGTAAAACCAAGGTACAACAACTTCTCAGTCGGAATAAAGCCTTTGGCTCTTCTTAAAGGTAAGCCCAAGATACAACATATGGTTCGATTCCTTCTGCTCTCATCGTCCATAGTGGTTAAGACCTTGGTACCTAATCTGGGTAAAACTAAGGCACAACGATTTCTCAGTCGGAACAAAACCCTTAGCTCTTCCTAAAGAATAAGTCCAAGTCAAAATGACTTCTCAGTCGGAACAAAGTCATTGGTTCTTCCTAAAGAATAAGTCCAAAGCAAAAACGACTTCTCAGTCGGTATCAAGACCTTGGTACCTAATCTGGGTAAAACCAATGCACAACGACTTCTCAGTCGGAACAAAACCCTTGGTTCTTCCTAAAGAATAAGTCCAATGCAAAATAACTTTTCAATCGGAACAAAGTTCTTGGCTCTTCCTAAAAGATAAGTCCAAGGTAAAAACGACTTTTCAGTCAGTATCAAGACCTTGGTATCTAATCTGGATAAAACCAAGGCAAAATGACTTCTTAGTCGGAACAAAATCCTTAACTCTTCCTAAAAAATAAGTTCAAAGCAAAAACGACTTCTCAGTCGGTATCAAGACCTTGGTACCTTATCTAGATAAAACCAAGACAAAACGACTTCTCAGTCGGAACAAAGTCTTTGGCTCTTCCTAAAGAATAAGTCCAAGACAAAAATAACTTCTCAGTCGGTATCAAGACCTTGATACCTAATCTGGATAAGACCAAGGCAAAACGACTTCTTAGTCGGAACAAAACCCTCGGTTCTTCCTAAAAAATAAGTCTAAGACAAAACGACTTCTCAGTCGGAACAAACCACTTGGCTCCTCATCAGGAGTAACCTAAAGTACAAAGGCTTCACAATTCGACAATCAAGTCTACGGTCCCCCACCTAGATAAACCGAAGACAACCCCAGAGTTGACTATGTGAGTTATCTTCCAACCAAACAAGAAAAACAAAGACGTCGTCACCTATCCCGCGTAGAGTATCGAACCTATAAGGATTGACACTCTTCTCAAAAAGAAAAATGGAGCCACAATATAAATCAGTTATTCTATCAAGCATTTGCAGTTCTCAAAAGCAGAAGACAGAAGAAATCACTTCTCATTCAGAAATGAGTTTTGTACATTCTTTACTAAAAGGCCTAACAAGGCTTACAAAAAACACACAGTTTTCCTAAGGCTCAGCATCACTATCCCCAGAGTCCTTTCTCATTTTCTTCAAAGGCCTCCTGGAAGAACTCGGCCCCTCCGAGTTAGCCCCTCTTTTACAGAAGTCCATTGGTGGAGGAAGGGCCATCGCTTCAGGATCAAAGGAGGACGAGGAGGACCATCCCATCTCAGGAAACTCCTCTTTATCCAGAGTTTTGGTCTCCTGAAGACCAAGGTGACACCGGAGCTTCTCAAGATCTCCAGCCTTGAGATCACTAAGGGCCCTCAGCTCCAACATATTATCCTGCACCTCGGGCCAACACAAGCAGGATGTTATGTTGTCGGCACCAAACACCCTAACGAAGAACCTCTCACATTCTTCGTCTAGCTCAGGGAGATCGGTGTCCAAGCGGAAATCGCCCGGACAGCAGAAAAAATAGTGTGGGTGGCCCTCAGCAGACCCCACACTAACTACATGCCCAAACAAACTAATGTTGGGCACCACGTTCGCCTCGAAGCAGACATCTATAAACACCATCAAGATATAGATGGCGCGGGGATGGAACTGATAGGGGGAACCCTCAAAGTTGTAAAAACTTCTTTTATAAAGGGATGCAACGGCAGGTGCAGCCCACACTACAGATGCGTCCGATAAAGAGGCACCCGATCCTCGTCATGCATATGCACCGGAGTTGAGCCGTCCGGTGCCCCTATGGTCATCGTCGTGCGAGAAATGCCATACTGATAATGCAACCAGTTGGCCTCGTCCAAAGTCATCCTCGACCTAGATAGAAACAAGACCTTGAGTTTCTTCTCGCGATCATTCTGGGGAAAAACCATGTTAAAATCTCTTAAGGAGTCAAAGGATCGACGAAGAGAAATGTTCCTGGCAAAGAGTGTTCTTTTAAAACAACACTGAAAACTATTTATAAGCCTCTAAAGAAGCATGTGGAACCCAAAAGGCACAACCTTGGAGCAACCAAGGAAGATTCACTTTGAGAATCGGAACGGATTGCTCGAAATAACAACCGTCGCTCTTAATTCACGCTAATAAATTGGCAAGAGTGGCACCTTTTACTCTACCCACGACGCCTCGTTTCCTTCAAAAAAGCGGTTCTCGATACCGATCATCAGCTCACGGAGATTGGCGGTTAGCGAGACCTACGCCACGTCTCCAAGACTCCAACCACGATCAACTAGCCAAGAAATCCCTAAGATATGGAGCAAGCTTGTATCTATTTTACTCGGACTCGACTAAAGTCAACTCCGAATGAAATGAGCCAATTGTTATGATAATTTACCATCCAAATATAGAAATACCGGGAGAATGTCTGCATAAGCCTAAGGGAGCCATGGTCCAAACCAACTTAGAGGCTCAAAAGCCCAGTCAAGGCCAAGTCCCTCGACCGGACGAGCAGACAAGCCATATTTCGATTAAGGATCATCATGACTGACTCGAAGTACGGGACCAGTTGCCCTCTCGTAATTAAGACGACTCCTTGAGCAGACAATTTGACTATATACCCGACCCGAAGCTCACTCGACTATTGAGTCGTTAAATCATAATGATGGCTCGCAGATCAACCCGTATCGGCTAAAGGGATAAGAGCCGACCAAGTTCACTTCAGATGTCAATCGACACAACAGTATTAATTATACCCATCAAGATCTCTATTCTAACAAACCTTGTGCCCAAACCGTTTATTCGGCTTACAAATCATTTCCCAAAAGATTGTCATGATGCTTTCTTGTGCACGAATGACTTCTCCTCCAATCGCCAGCCGTCACCTAGAGAGGATGGCCACGTAGCCGACCTATTCTACGTCCTACCTCTTCTGACAAATCCAGGGTATTAAGAAGACAGATCTTTCCTGTACCCGAATGATTTCCCTTCCAATCGCCAGCCGACATCTGAAAAGAGAAGGATGACTCAGCAGTCTATCTGCCCACCTAGCAACAGCCCTCCTGCGCAAAAGAAAAGCCAAAATCTCAGAGGCAATGGACTATAAAAAGGAGGCAAGGAGGGTAAGGGCAGGGAGGCTGCTCTCTGCTTCTTCTTACACCTGAGCTTTACTCCCCTTTGGGATCTTCTTTTTACATAAAGAGCATTTAATAACTCTTAGGGAGGAACCCCTTGCAAGGACCTCAATGGCCCATGAACCTCTCAAAAAATCCACCTCAAGTTCACCAACTGACTTGACCGTCGGAGGTGCCACGAGGGAAACTAGCCCCGTATTCCTGTGATTCTTGCATGTGCAGACTATCAGTCCACCCCGCGCGCTTAGAATCAGGTATAAAGTCGGAGGAGTCGGCCCCAACATTCATCCTCTCCTTCCCCATCATCGTCAGGATCGAAATTGCATCCGACTGCGGAAAACCTCCATCGACTGTTTGTTCACGAGCATCAACAGTTTGGTGCCCACCGTAGGGCCTACTTTCTTCTCTGAGAAGAAATGCCCAATTCTAAGTCGGGGCCTGATATTATTCATTCTTGAAGAGCACTGAAATTGCACCATTCAAGCTAAACAAAGCCTGAACTCGCATCATTCAAGCTAAGGAGGATTAACCTATGGCTATGAGGAGCAAATGTAGGTATAGCCCTTGAGGGTTCCGACAGCTTTCTAGGGGTATTTACTAAGTAGAACCCCGAAAGCCCTCCTAAAAAGACACCATTATGATGCTTGTCTGGCTTGAAGATGAAGCACATGCTTCTAATCGCCATCACAGACGAAAAACCCCATCGCCTGGACAGCCAAGAGGCTTGGGGTTGGATCACAAACAGGCCCCCAAGGGTCATGATCAGATCCAGTATCGCTCAAACTCCCGTCGGCAATGACTCCCCCGAGCAAGGAGCAGCGATCAAGTCTGTGGCAGACTCATTGGACCATCACCACCTCCAACGGAGAGTCGTTCCTCACCAAGGATGAGATTGCGGAGAAAACTCAAGGGCTCGTCATCTGATCTTCTCAGGAAGATTAACAGCCCCGGCACCCCAGCAAATGCTCAGAACTGCCAGAGTCGAAGTAAAACATGATGATCGAAGCATGTGACTTGTACTCTCCCTGCAAGAAGGCTCCTCCATTTATAGGATGGTCCGGCCGTCGCTATCCTTGAAAAACCCCAGGGAAAGTCATGATCCCATCAAATTCCAGGGAACGAAACGTCGGCGCATGGGTTCTCACCAACAAGAAGCCCTCATCACAAAAATTGTCTGGGCCTCCTCCTGTTGAGCACTATCCTCCAAAAGCTCAATCAGCAGGACTCTGACCATAGAGCGCAACCAACGGTGGACAAGCAAGATCAGTTAAAAGTCACCATGCCCACCGTTGACCTACAAGGATCTCAACAAAAACTCCAAGCAGGTCCTTGGCTGATGAAATGACAAATATGCCAACAACTCAACGACGTCCAAAGCCAAACAACTCATCCTCGGGAGGAAGAGCAATCCCCGATTCCGGACGTTCCTCAGTTCGGCAACAAAGACAGCCAATGAAGTAACAACTCGCTCTCATCAAGGCAGGAATGTTCACAGGCGAAAAGAAACAACCAAGGAAGCTCCGCATCGGTGATCCTGTCTCTGGAAAAAGCCATCTTCAAAAGGCATCTGGGCAAGAAACACGAATTCGACGCGACTCGATGGAATAAATGTGGATGAATTGTACTCTATCATGTATAAATTCCAATAACCAATGGAAATGTCAAAAATGAAAAGAAATATATCAAAGACCCAGTCAGCTAGCCACTCGGCTAAGTCGATAAAAGTCTCTGGTACCTCCTCAGGATAAAACTAAGGCACAATCCTTTTTGCCAATTCCTACAGTCGACTCTCGACCCTAGGGAAAAATACAAAGTCCTCGACCCCTAATTTGAGTAAACCTGAGGCGCAACGACTCCTTAGTCGGCATAAAATCCTCGACCCCTAATCTAGGTAAGCCCGAGGCGTAACAACTCCTTAGTCGCATAAAGTCCTCGGCCCCTAATTTGGGTAAGCCCGAGGCGTAATAACTCCTCAGTAGGTCATAAGATCCTGGTACCGTCATAAGATCCTGGTACCGCCTCAGGACAGGCCCAAGGTGCAACGAATCCTCAGTCAATCATAAGGTCCTGGTGCCGCCTCAGGACAGGCTCAAGGCGCAACGACTCCTTAGTCGGCATAAAATCTTCGGCCCCTAATCTGGGTAAGCCCAAGACACAACAATTCCTCAGTCGATCACAAGACCTTGGTATCTCCTCAGGGTAAAACCAAGGTAAAACGATTTCTTAGTCGGTATCAAGGCCTCGGCCCCTAATCTGGGTAAGCCCAAGGCGTAACGACTCCTTAGTCGGAACAAAGTCCTTGGCTCTTTTTAAAGGTAAACCCAAAGCACAACATATGGTTCGATTCCTTCTGCTTTCATCGTCCATAGTGGTCAAGATCTTGGTACCTCCTCAGGGTAAAACCAAGGCAAAACGACTTCACAGTCAATATCAAGATCTTGGTACCTAATCTGGGTAAAACCAAGGTACAACAACTTCTCAGTCGGAATAAAACCTTTGGCTCTTCTTAAAGGTAAGCCCAAGGCACAACATATGGTTCGATTCCTTCTGCTCTCATCGTCCATAGTGGTCAAGACCTTGATACCTAATCTGGGTAAAACCAAGGCACAACGATTTCTCAGTCGGAACAAAACCCTTAGCTCTTTCTAAAGAATAAGTCCAAGGTAAAATGACTTTTCAGTCGGAACAAAGTCATTGGTTCTTCCTAAAGAATAAGTCCAAGATAAAAACGACTTCTCAGTCGGTATCAATGTTCCTTTTTGTGTCCTGTGTTTGAGTGTGGGCATATGTGCAACATTGGAGTTGACTCATACAACCTCAAATAAAGGTTATTCCATCTGGCTGATGTTGAGCCGATTCGGCATGTGTTGGGTGATCCACATTATCTTCCCTATAATCTGCCTTGATAATGATTGCTGATGAGCAAGCAATACTCCAGTCGATTGAGGCACATATGATATGCTTATATGGCCGAAGGCCCACAGTGAATTGCAAAATGGAGGTTATAACTTGATATTTGCCTCAACAATCTGTCACAACTAGAAGTGAAAAAAGTGAGCTCCATGGATTGAGGAAGATGACTTGATTTTGTGGTTAATCAAAAGTTTGAAAACCTTTAGATTGAAGACTTGAGGATCTAAGGCTGCTCTTCATCAAAATGTTGTTGATACTCATAGTTCTTTCTTTTATTTTATTTTTTTAACATACGCACACATGAATAGATTTTCAATTTTAAAAGACTTCTGGTCGAAAGATACTCTTTAGTGATACTTCTATTGACACACAATGGTTGTATTTGTCTTAAATCTGAAACTGGTTATATTGTGTTAAATCTGCAAGATTTAATGGTCTAAAGCTGTTATTGGTGGAACAGTCATAGAACCTGTTGATGCTCGTGAACAAACAGTCGATGGGGGTTTCCCACAGTTGGATGCAGTTTCGATCCTAACGACGGTGGGGAAGGAGAGGATGAATGTTTGTTCACGAGCATCAACAGGTTCTATGACTATTCCACCAATAACAGCTTCTATGACTGCGGGAAACCCCCATCGACTGTTTGTTCACGAGCATCAACAGGTTCTATGACTGTTCCACCAATAACAGCTTTAGACCATTAAATCTTTCAGATTTAACACAATATAACCAATTTCAGATTTAAGACATAAATACAACTACTGTGTGTCAATAGAAGTATCACTATAGAGTATCTTTCGACCAGAAGTCTTTTAAAATTGAAAATCTATTCATGTGTGCATATGTTAAAAAAATAAAATAAAAGAAAGAACTATGAGTATTAACAGCATTTTGACGAAGAGCAGCCTTAGATCCTCAAGTCTTCAATCTAAAGGTTTTCAAACTTTTGATTAACCACAAAATCAAGTCATCTTCCTCAATCCATGGAGCTCACTTTTTTCACTTCTAGCTGTGACAGATTGTTGAGGCAAATATCAAGTTATCAGTGTTATCGAGGCGCAAAGCGCAATACGGGGCGCAAAGGTCCCTTACGCGTACCATGCGCAAAGCGTACAACGAGACGCGCGCCTCACTAATTGAGGCGCATAACTCAAACTAATATTTGCCAACATCATAAGACAGAAACATATAAGCAACATATTAGTTACCTACATCCAAAATTATGAGAATGTCAACTTAAATCATCAAATTATGCTAACTGAATTTTTAAAGTAATAAAAAAGATACAAGAAACATGTATTTAAATCATCAAATTAAGTGATTAACAATTATGAGCATATGTTTATAAATTGTCACATAAAAGACTAAGAAATATAATTAACAAACATGACTGTTCATAATTTTCTAGTTAGTATTCTTAATTGATATTTGCTACTTATCATGAAAAGATGAAGAATGAATGTAACAATTACATATTTACATGTTCATAATTTGCTAGTTAGCATGCTAATTAGAGAATGAAGTTACAATTAGCAAACAAGTATATTTAATTACTAATTATTGTTTTTTTATAGGTTAAACATGAAAAGCTAAAAATAGATTAGCAACTAGTAAGAAAGAGTATATTACATGATATAAATATATAATTATGTAAATTATTTAAAAAAAATAGAAGAAAGAGTATGTTACATAACGCAGGTGTGAGGCGCACGTGAGGCGCGCGCGAGGGGCGAGCGAGGCGCACGCGAGGCGCGCGCCTCGCTGCGTGCAGTGCCCCGCCTCGCATGCGGGGCGCATTTCCCCCAGGCCGAAGCGCCCCGCGCCCGGGGCACGCCCGAGGCGCGCGCCTCAATAAGCCTGCAAGTTATAACCTTCATTTTGCAATTCACTATGGGCCTTCAGCCATATAAGCATATCATATGTGCCTCAATCGACTGGAGTATTGCTTGCTCATCAGCAATCATTATCAAGGCAAATTATAGGGAAGATAATGTGGATCACCCAACACATGCCGAATCGGCTCAACATCAGCCAAATGGAATAACCTTTATTTGAGGTTGTATGAGTCAACTCCAATGCTGCACATATGCCCACACTCAGACACAGGACACAAAAAGAAACATTTTCATGCACATTCCAGAAAAGTACACACAAAACAGAAGTATTGAATCTAATATACGGGGCTGCCACAATATATAATAATGTCGAAAGTGGTCACGCTACCAAGTAAACTCATAACATAACCTGGAATCCCTCTCCTGTCACTCACTTGATCCATTCATAATAGCTGGGACTTGGGAGTTTGGAGGCTTAGAAAATCATTTTGTTTGTTTCTACCCTTCAGGTAATCCGTCTAGGCTGGTTTATAGCTATGTTGTAGATAATGTATTTATTTTAATAATTATGTTCGTTTACACTTGATGACTTGTTCAAATTTTTATTTATGTTACTGCCCTTAGGCATGCCAGTATATCAAAATTGCAAATTTCTTAATCACAAGGTCATCTGCAGTTGAATCATATGTAATTATGTATAGCCTATCAGTCACTTTAGCAGTTAACAGTGACCTAGTGATGCCAGCATTGCTCGAGCGAAATGAAACGCTCAGTGGTTGTTTTAGCTAAAAGCAGAGATTTGGAGATGTTTGAGGCTTTTTACAACAAAGCTCACAAAATAATTTTTCCCATGTATAAATACAATAAATTCAAAACTAGAATCTGGAATGGAAATTTGCAAGAAAACATGAAAAGGATGTCATTAGTCACTCTCAAAGTTTAAAAATAATCCAATTGAAATTAAGCAACCAAGAAACAAGACTTATGTCAATGACTTTTCCATTGAATACGATGGGAGTAGTAGTAGCAGCAATGATACAAAAACCAATATGAATCTGGAACATAGCCTTCTTAGATAAAATATCAAATATGTCGGTCTGAAAGTAGTTGAGAAAGAAATCATGATAAAAACCAGCCAAACTTCACTGCATTATCAGTCCTGCAGATAAAAAACAACAATTACTTAATATATGAAAAAATCGCTCACTTGTGCTGCTGTGCAACCAACAGGCATCATGTGCTCCAAGCAAGAATTGTGTGAAATTGGTCCTAAAATTACGAAGTTACCACATTATTTGCAATAAGGAGGAGTAAAATTGTGTTATCAAATAAATATACATAAGGTCTTCTTGGTCTCTACCTGACTACAGCAGTGAAAGAGTTGGGAACTAAATATGGAAACTTAGGTGAAATGTAACAGTCATCAGCACGTTGCAGATAATAAGCATCAAGAACTTACCTCATTGCATGATACAGAGGCCTATACCAGAGTATATATGAAAGAGGGCATCCAAGCAAAGCATAGATGCATGCAAGCAAAAAGATCTTAACACCTTTATAGTAATATATTGCATAAACTGTTTTAAGATAGAACTCTTCCCAATAAACAATTTGGAATTGCTGCACTACAGGTGATGCAAGCTTGCCTCCTTCCTTAATCCAACACACGATGACAGCAATTATATTCCATCCGAGACAAAGAAGGATGCCTGCAAGAAAATACACAAAGAACAGTTTGTCATCAGGCAATTCCATATTTTCAACATGGTTAATATTAGCAACAGAGAAAAATAATCCACCAGTTGCGTCACTGGACAAATCTATACACAAACGGTACCAAAGAATGAAATCCAGGTGTCCAACACAAAATTAAGCCATAAGCATTGGAAACAAACTTATAAAAAGTTTGAAATGAATTAAATTCAGAAGTCAACATTAGCGCAAAAAATCACAAGAATAGATGGTTGATTCAATATTTGAACAAATAACTGTTCTGAGTGTACTCTAAGCGGACTTCTGAAGTGCAAGAAATTTAACGGAAAATATTGAAGTCAAAAGTTTGAAATCTAGTGGGCAGGATATCTGATCTGATGGGTAAAACACGTCTTCATAAAATATCTGATGCAGTTATTACCATATTTCTGTTTGCTTTCTCCTCTTAGCAGGTACTGGTGCCACAGGGTATATTGGTCATATATTAAACTAATCATCATATTCATCATATTATATAAAACAACATAACTCACAATCACATACAGTTACTATCAGAGGTTACCGAATATGACAAAAAGGATTGGACATAATAAATGAGTTAACCTTTTATTATTTTAATCCTCCTTGCAGAAGAAAGAGAGAGAAAATTAGATAAAACTGCATGATAAAACTGTACTAAATAAACACGCTAATGGTGCAAAGGTGACGCTGGAAAAAGGAAGTCCATCAAAATATGAAGATCTTCAGAAAAACACAGATTCAAACAAACAAGTTCATGAATCTTAAAATATTTCTGGATCCCAGAAGGAGGTAGATTTCCACACGATATCCTCTCAAACCACAATTCATCAAAACAATTGACAATTAGAATTATGGAATGCGCACTGTAAATAAAAGGTAGTAAACCTTAGGATTTGTCTATATGCTTCAAGTATTTGTGGCAATTTGCTTTCAATAATAAAAATCCATCTACAGTATTTTAGTTTGTGACTGAAATAGAAATAATAAAATCCATTGACATTATCCAAGTACTTGAAAATTAGCATCTGACTAATGACGGGAAATCAAGAGATACACTCAAAAAAATAACTTTGTACCATGTTTCTTTGAATCACAGATAAATGTAGTTTTGCTCTTTTTGATAAACAAGGCATGAGTGCCACTAGATGCAACAATCAGAATATACAATAGAAGAAGATAATATGAATAATGCATACCCAGCCAACTCGCAAATGCCAGATACTGTAGTCGCTAAGCATGGATAGGTATCTCCTTAGCATTATCATGATGAATGAACGGATCTCCTGAACAGGAACACCAGCTGAAATTAACAAGACTCATGCTATATCATCAATCAGTGAACCTTGCAAACAGTTTAAGAACCAGCTTTGGAAACCTCCAAACTCACTGCTCATCGAAGCATCCTCCCTCATTTTTATGTCCTGCAAGAAGAAACCAACAATATATATATATATATATATATATATATATATATATATATATATATAATTTATCTTTTTTTATAGCTATAGATTTAATTTCAGATTAGAGACAAATGACTTATAAGTAATTTGTGCAACCTGCTCTCCCTTTTTAAATTAGCTTCCCAAGAAGCAAGATCCTTCTCCTTCTTCGCTTCCTGTTGATATAAAGACATCAATATACTGAATCAATTAACAAAATATACAAGTGAATAGCATATATTCACCGATCCAGGAGGAATATCAACAGTCCTAATTCTAACATGCGCCCATAGGTTGAGGGCTCTCTTTTTATGGGCTGAAAACTTGGACTCTAACATGCCCCCATAGGTTGAGGGCTCTCTTTTTATGGGCTGAAAACTTGGACTCGATGTAGCTGTAGTAAATTTTTAAAATCCACATTAAATTCACAGCACCAAGATTCAAACCTAGGTTGCTCTTATACCATCTTAAATTAAGACATCTAACAATTACAACAAAACTCAAAGTTATGGTGAAGGTCGAGCCTTATAATTTTATATTAATTCTAACATACGGGCGGCATCATTCTTGTTCCCAAGACCAAACGGAAATGACGACAGCCCAGAAAATCGAAGTTTCCAACCAGAATCCGACTGCAATGGAACAGCGCAAACTATTGCAAATTACGAATGTTAATCTAACTTGATCAGATCTGAAGAACCGGAACCCTAGAATCCATCCACGATTTCTCATTCAGGGGCAAAATGGCAGCCGATTCACCAACATTTCGGAATCGGAGTCTAGGGTTTCGTTTGATTTGAAATATTTGAAATTTGAAAATGAAGAAAAGAGGGGAAAACGGGGTGAGGGCTTTGAGATTACCGCGAAGGGGCTGACCGTGGTATCGTCGTGGCGCTGCATCCTTATTTTTCCTGACTTTAGGAACATTAATGGCTGCCCCAAATAGAGGACCCAAGGCATGAGACATGTGATGTGTCATCATCCGGTTGCATGATGCACTGTTTATAAACAGTACATCATGCAACCGGATGGTGACACCTCACCTGTCCCATGCGTCCTCTATTTGGGTCCTTATAGCAACACCTAAATTTTTTAATTTTTGTCAAATTAGTATATTATGTAGCCTCCGGCATTATATAGCACTTAAGTTTGGTCAGGATCAATTTTTCGGCCAGTGCTGACGGGATTTATTGCATAAAACCTGTAGGCTGTCTAAAAATCACAATAGATAGCTAATCCCCATCAAACACCGATGACGGAAGTTACAACTTGACGACTTCCAGAATGCTACAATTTGAAGACTTTCACGTAGAAGGTTACAATCGGATGACCTTCACAACAACTAATGAAAGCCCCAATTCAACAGCCTTCACAGTCAACATCGGGAGTTACAATCTGACGACTCTCATATTTTTAAGGAGCCAAGACAAAGGTTATAAGGTGACGATCTTTGCGGCGCTCTAGCAAAAGAGACTACAAATCGACGGTCTCTTAGAACGCATATATCTCTCAAACCGTAAGGAATTTGGCGAAACGGAGGAAGCGAACCAAAGCCTTTGGCTTGGTTAAAATGGCTCCGTCTCGTCAAGATAGCCGATTTTCATATATAATTCGTCCAATTCCGACTTACGGTTTGAAAGTTATGACCTGTTCTTCGTAGCAAGTTATGTTCTGAAGTCCGTCTGCAAGATCGGACTTCGTCAGAACATTAGACTTAGCCTGAAGCTCGCCAAACCCGCCTAAGGTCCGCCTCTGCATTACAGAGTCAAAACGCACAGGTCGAACCAGCGTTATAACCTCAAAACGCAGAGGTTATCCTTGTGATATAACATCAAAACGCAGAGTTACGGTCCAACTCTGTGTTTTCAGCCTAAAACGCAGAGTTCATCTCTAAAACGGCCCAACTATGCGTTTTTAGCCTAAAACAAGCCTAACTCTGCGTTTTCAGCCTAAGACGCAGAGTTCATCTCTAAAACAGCACGACCTGTGCGTTTCAACTCCTAGCGAGCGCCTAACTCTGCGTCTCATCTCTAAGACGCAGAGTTAAGGTCTGAAACGCAAGCGGCCCTTGCGTTTTCAACTCCCAACAAGCGCCCAACTCTGCGTCTCAACTCTAAGACGCAGAGTTAAGGTCCAGAACGCCAATTTAGGCGTTTGACTCGTTCAAACACGAACTGAACAGTTCCAGGAACTATTTTTCCCCCACGATTTGAGGGATTTCCGCCCCACTTAGGAGCGGATTAAGGGGTAGTTACCACCCTTAATTCCCTATAAATACCAGAAACTCAATTGAATTAGGGGATCGAATTTTCTCTCATCAACGAAGGGAGATTCGGTCAGGGGCTGGCTTTTGGATCCTTCTTGTTGGGCGGCAAAGAAGAGCATTCATCCTTCGACTGGGATTTTAGATCGGCAACAGGAGCTTCTTCATACTTGGCTATTAACTGAACTTTCAGTTAAATCAACTCTTTCATAGAGTTTCAAACTCGATCTGAGTTATCAACTCGTCCAGAGTTTTAAAACTTGCTTTGCAAGTTCTTCTAAACTCGGTTAGAGTTTTAAACTTACCCTACAAGTTCTTCTAAACTCGGTCAGAGTTTTAAGACTTGTCACGCAAGTTCTCCACAGCGTCAAATCATGAGGAGAAGATATCGTTCCAGTGAATCAAGACATTCGGATCGTCAACGGAGAGCAAACTTGACGCGAGCATTCGAGGGAGGCACTCCATCGTCACTGTGAAGAACCCAGAATTAAATAAAGGGGAGAATCAAATTCATTCTCCTCTCTTTTGTAATCGGAATCCAAATTGTAATCGATTTTGAGAGAATACAAATTAATTTTTCTTTCACTGTCTTTTTACTGCAAATTTTTCACAAACAAAAGATGGCGACTCCGCTGGGGACTAGCTTCTCCGACGAAGAGGTGGTGGCGCAATCCGACGTCATGCCATTGGAACGACTGTTAATACTCTGATCATCGAGTTCGATCAAGCCAAGTTTGAGGAGGCCCTCTCCTCCGGGTCCCTTAGCCCCAAGGCTATGCGTAAGGTCCACAAAGTCTCTAAAGAGACTAAAGCTCCAATTGTTGCTCCTATGCCAAAGGAAGCCCTCTCCTTTAGCCGAGATTGCTCGAGCAGCCCGTCCTTCGAAGGAGTGGGCTCAGTTTAAGCAAAACGCACCCCTCAGTGGTGCGTTGTGCAATCAAAACGTAGCCTTCAGAGGTGCGTTTCAACATCAAAACGCAGACCTCGAAACTACATTGATCTGGCAGAACAAAACTCTCAGGAGTGCGTCCCAGAATCAAAACGCAGCCTTCAGGGCCGCGTTCCACAAACTGAACGCAACTCTCAGGAGTGCGTTTCAGAACCAAAATGCAATTCTCAGGAGTGCGTTCAAGATCTAAAACGCAGACTTATGAACTGCGTTAACCAACAAAAACGCAACCGGCAAAGGTGCGTTTCATCAACAAAACGCAGACTTCGGTCTAGCGTTAGTAAAACAGAACACGATCCTCGTGTTTCTTCTTCAGAACACGATGCGATTTGTCGTGTTCAAAAAGATCAACGTGGATTCAAGATCCATGTTCACCAGGAGCCAGTCTTGTCCAATGATAGACTGGGGGTTCCAATTCAAACCTCACAATCAGTGAGTAATTCTCGAGTCTTTACAACAGACTTGAGAGAGTTCATATCGAGAGAAAGACCGATACAACAAGTCATTCATTCATTCCAATATGAACGACTGATTCCTACGGTCCTCTCGGGATGTCAATGCTGCTCATATGCGGCCAAACTGTTGGTGTTCAACCAATTTACGAACGTTGCTTTGCCCAACCAACGATGACGTTCTCACAGGAACAAGTCTCCAGAGACCGAATATCATGGGGTCACTATCAATGTGATCGGGAGAGGGAAAGCCTCAGGTCCTAGTTCTGATGAGTCAGAGATGGATCGTTCTCCAAGCGTCCGAGAGATCGCTAACGAGTTTGAAGGAATCTACCAACGCACTCGGACACGAACAGGAGCCATTCCCCCTGTCAACTATCGGAGTTTAGCCAGAGGAACCAATTCTGATGATGAACACTCAGCCATTGCAGAGTCCCAATCATCAAGCTTTTTTGTTGAACATGAGAGCTCCGCTTATATGACGGGAAACCATGGAGATCTCGCGAAGAGACTCGACGAGCAGGAGGCCATGCTCAAATCTCAACAGGAGGCCATCAATGAACTCGTGGCCCTGTTGACTCAAATCGTCGCAAATAAGGCCAAATCTCAGAAGACAGATTCGCCACCCAAGCAAGAATCTTCCCGAAGAGGAAGAACGTCTTCATCCTAACCTCACACAAGCAAAGGGAAGGAAAAAGTGATTGATGATACGGCTTCTGACCAAGAAGCCCACAACCTGAAATCTTCCTCTGATGAAGGAAGAGAGACTGAGAACGAGCAGAATCTCCAATCTGCCAAAATGGAAGAATTGGAAGCCTGCCTCAGTGCCATTGCTAACAGAAGCGAGCTCCAAGACGAGGGAGTTGTCAGGCCCTATCCTGCCGAATGAGATGCAGCCCCTTATCCTCCAAAGTTTAGAATCCCGACGCTATAAACTTTTAACGGCACGAGATCACCGAACCAACATATCTATCATTTCAAGTCGCAGACTGGAAATGTGATATCAAACGACGCCATACTAGCTCGATTGTTCATTGACACCCTCAAAGGAGTTGCCTTTGAATGGTTCAGAAAACTGCTTGCCGGATGTATCCAAAAGTGGGCAGATTTAGAGAGACTCTTCCTATCAAGATTTTTTGAAGAGGATACAGAAGTCTCCATCCATACCCTTCTCGCCACTAAGCAGAAGAAGAGGGAGTCTGTCAAAGCCTTCGTCAAGAAGTTTCGAAATGTGGCTCTGCTATGTCCGACAGGTATGACACAGTCTACCCTAGTGGAGACCTGTCGACACAATTTGCAAACCGACCTCCTAGCCCGAATAGGAGTTGCAGAATATCGTTCCTAAAGACAACTAATTTCTCAAGGTGAACAGGCTCAAAAGATTATTGTTAGGATCAAAGCTGAAGAACAAAGTAGGCAGGATCAACCTGAGCGATCGGACCAAGCCCAATCTTCTCCTGAGCAATCGGACCAAGCTCACTCTTCCCAGTCAGAACCGGAAGATACTACGGCCGCTGAAACCAATCCTTTCTAATAGGATGGCGGGTCCAACAACTATCACGTTAACAGTTACCTCTGATAGTCAAACTCATCAGATAATAGCCTACCAAGTGATGTGCCTCTATTCTGACTTCATGGATAGTGCCTCACTAGTCGATGTGCCTTGTCTACCTCTTTTTCTTCCCCTGTTAAGTCTTAATCAAGACTGGGGGTTGGTTACTTGGAATCCATTGGATTAAGAGTAACGAATCTTTCACATCGTCGAGTTAACATTACACTGTTGACGATCATCAAACCACAGAGCATGAATGCAGCTTGCATCACTCCCAATTTGTCACGTTAACAATACACCTCTGACAACAATCAACTTATCAATTCTTGTCAATAGGATGATAGGTCCTTAAAATTGCTCAAATCGCAATCTTTCCCAGCAAGATACTAAGTCTTCAAAATCTTATTCAAATCACGAGCATCAAAACTCATCGCTTCTGATGATAAACTCACCTAGCAAGTCTCCCCAGCGAGACGCTAATCCCCAAAATCTTATGCAAGTCACAAGTACACATCCTTCTGTCACGTTAACATTACACCTCTGACAATCCACTTATTAATCATCGTTAATAGGATGATAAGTCTATAAAGTTGCTCCGATCGCAACATCCTTCTGTCACGTTAACACTACACCTCTGACAATCCACTTATCAATCCTCGTCAATAGGATGATAAGTCTACAAAGTTGCTCCGATCGTAACATTCTTTTGTCACGTTAACATTACACCTCTGACAATCCACTTATCAATCCTCGTCAATAGGATGATAAGTCTACAAAGTTGCTCCGATCGCAACATCCTTTTGTCACGTTAACACTACACCTTTGACAATCCACTTATCAATCCTCGTCAATAGGATGATAAGTCTACAAAGTTGCTCCGATCGTAACATCCTTTTGTCACGTTAACATTACACCTCTGACAATCCACTTATCAATCATTTTCAATAGGAAGATAAGTCCACAAAGTTGCTCCGATCGTAATATCCTTCTGTCACGTTAACATTACACCTCTGACAATCCACTTATCAATCCTCATCAATAGGATGATAAGTCTACAAAGTTGCCCCAATCGCAACATCCTCATGCCAAGTTAACATTACACCTCTGGCGCTTTCAAATTCCTTTAAGTGTTTCGAATAACACCGGAAGAAACAGTGATAAAGTCTACGTATTCAATATCGTAGCCAGTGATTATCATTAAATTAATAATCTCTGAATTCATACCTTGCATGCACGGAGAACTTTATCCCAAATCCTAAGTAGGGATAAGTCTATGCCTAACACGCGTTGCCGGTTGGTCTTTTGCCGTGAAAAAGACATCAAAATCCATGCCTCACACGCACGAGGGACTTTATCTCGATCCCTAATTAGAGATAAGTCTACGCCTGACACGTGTTGCCGGTTAGTCTTTTCCCGTAAAAAATGACAAAGTCTATGTATTCAAAATCATAGCATCAAGTCTAAGAGGGTTCATTCTCTTAGCACAACGTTACATGTGGAACGGACTTAGACAATCCATGTGCTAGCCCGACTCAAATGGTAGTCGGTAAAGGCTTATCAAATCCGTTGATGGCTGAGGGTTTGCCAAAAATCCTATGCATGTTTGAAAGCCCACCAGCTTAATGGGTGTGAGCCGAGATTTGAAACAGATGAGCTAAAGACAAGTCTCAAAGACTTAGTCAAAAATGCACGAAAGCCACTTCCATATCTTAAGTCAAAACGTTAAGGTCAGACCCACGATGCAAAAACTAAACGCTGTGGTCAGACCCGTGTAGGCGTCGAAAATTGCCGATAGGTCCCCGAACATAGCTCGGTGTCAACGAGCGGCGATCGAACGTCACTACCCGGTTCACAAGAGCTCAAATGACGCCGGTGAGTGACTGAAGCAAACCGACGGATTACGTGAGCCGACAGAATGTCAGAATCACGAGGATACGGGTTGACCGAAAACCCCGCTATCACCGCAATTAGACCAACGCCCGCTGTGCCCCGATCACCCCACAGATAATCCAACCATCGGGGCCTACAGAGCTCGCCGTCACGATTCCAACGCATCCGAAATCACCCAAATCCGAGTTCGGACGAAAAGTCAACGGCGAGTCAACAGCGGGACAACGGCACAGCCCCGGGCTGAACCGGGGACACACGAACGTGTCTTGGCTGGCTCGAGACACCCCCAGGGGGGTGTCTCGGCCACAGCCGAGACACCCCATGGGGGGTGTCCCGGCCTTGGCCAGGACACCCCTAGGGGGGTGTCTCTCCTCTTGGGGTGTCCATATCAGCCCCCCCCTCTCCTTTGGGCTATAAATAGCCCCCTAGGCCTCCTTTGTGAGGGGCTCTTGATTTTGGCTCTGATTTAGGGTCTTGGGATTATCCTCGAGATCTGAAATCTTGAAGAAGAGCGGCGAAGCCCTGCCGGATCGAGGAGTCTGCACCGTCATTCACCCCTTTTCCTTAGTGTTGCTCCTTAGCGGTGACACTAAGAAGAGCTATTATCTCGTTTTAGCCGAGATATACGCTTATAACCTCTAGATCTTGTGCGGATCGACGAGGTTCTGCTTCTATATCCCACGCGGATAGACGAAGCTCTGCCGGATTTCCCGGAAAGGATCAAGATCGACCGGTGGTCCACGGATATCAACATCCCCGTCACAGGCCAAAGACCCACGCAAGCAAGAGATGATAAACAGATCTTGCGTTTGTTTGAAAGGAGTTGCTTTTCTTTTGTTTTCATTGTGTAAAGGCCTTATAAAAAGGCTATCCTTTTATTTCATTGTAACGATTGAAGTTGTAATGAATGCAGCAATGAATACAGCAACTTTTTCCGCAAACAACCCGCGATGCAAAAAAAAAAAAACAGAACGCCGAGGTCACTCTCGCATTCCAGAAGCAGGATTATAACGCATACCTTCACACAGGTCCTGCGCGGAAAATCCCTTCAACCAAGATGCCTTCGAAGCGAGTGCAGAGAACGACTCTTTTGTGATAAGGAATCAACAGCTCCAAGATCAGAGTTGAGATCCAAAGTATTCCGAAAATTCGTCCCAGTCAACCGTGAACTTTCGAAAACTTTGGAGGGGGTTCTGTAGGCTATCTAAAAATCACAATAGATAGCTAATCCCCATCAAACACCGATGACGGAAGTTACAACTTGACGACTTTCAGAAGGCTACAATTTGAAGACTTTCACGTAGAAGGTTACAATCTGACGATCTTCACAACAACTAATGAAAGTCCCAATTCAATAGCCTTCACAGTCAACATCGGGAGTTACAATCTGACGACTCTCATATTTTCAAGTAGCCAAGACGAAGGTTACAAGGTAACGATCTTTACGGCGCTCTAGCAAAAGAGACTACAAATCGACGATCTCTTAGAACGCAGATATCTCTCAAACCGTAAGGAATTTGGTGAAACAGAGGAAGCGAACCAAAGCCTTGGTTCGGATGGCTCCGTCTCATCGAGATAGCCGATTTTCATATATAATTCGTCTAATTCCGACTTATGGTTTGAAAGCTATGACCTGTTCTTCGTAGCAAGTTATGTTCTGAAGTCCGTCTGCAAGATCGGACTTCGTCAGAACATTAGACTTAGCCTGAAGCTTGCCAAACCCGCCTAAGGTCCGCCTCTGCATTACAGAGTCAAAACGTACAGGTCGAACCAGCGTTATAACCTCAAAACGCAGAGGTTATCCTTGTGATATAACATCAAAACGCAGAGTTACGGCCCAACTCTGCGTTTTCAGCCTAAAACGCAGAGTTCATCTCTAAAACGGCCCAACTGTGCGTTTTCAGCCTAAAACAGGCCCAACTCTGTGTTTTCAGCCTAAGACGCAGAGTTCATCTCTAAAACAGCACGACTTGTGCGTTTTAACTCCCAGCGAGCGCCTAACTCTGCGTCTCATCTCTAAGACGCAGAGTTAAGGTCTGAAACGCAAGCGGCCCTTGCGTTTTCAACTCCCAACAAGCGCCCAACTCTGCGTCTCAACTCTAAGACGCAGAGTTAAGGTCCAGAACGCCAATTTAGGCGTTTGACTCGTTCAAACACGAACTGAACAGCTCCAGGAACTGTTTTTCCTCCACGATTTGAGGGATTTCCGCTCCACTTAGGAGCGGATTAAGGGGGTAGTTACCACCCTTAATCCCCTATAAATACCAGAAACTCAATTGAATTAGGGGATTGAATTTTCTCTCATCAACGAAGGGAGATTCGGTCAGGGGCTGGCTTTTGGATCCTTCTTGTTGGGCGGCAAAGAAGAGTATTCATCCTTCGACTGGGATTTTAGATCGGCAACAGGAGCTTCTTCATACTTGGCTATTAACTGAACTTTCGGTTAAATCAACTCTTTCATAGAGTTTCAAACTCGATCTGAGTTATCAACTCGTCCAGAGTTTTAAAACTTGCTTTGCAAGTTCTTCTAAACTCGGTCAGAGTTTCAAATTTGCCCTACAAGTTCTTCTAAACTCCATCAGAGTTTTAAGACTTGCCACGCAAGTTCTCCACAGTGTCAAATCGTGAGGAGAAGATATCGTTCCAGTGAATCAAGACCTTCGGATCGTCAACGGAGAGCAAACTTGACGCGAGCCTTCGAGGGAGGCACTCCATCGCCACCGTGAATAACCCAGAATTAAATAAAGGGGAGAATCAAATTCATTCTCCTCTCTTTTGTAATCGGAATCCAAATTATAATCGATTTTGAGAGAATACAAATCAATTTTTCTTTCACTATCTTTTTACTGCAAATTTTCCACAAACAAAACCCTTCATCAAAAACTCATCCTGCTCCTAACCCCCCTCCCCCTCTCCCTCCTCCTTCTCATCCTCTTCAACCTCCCCCTCTCCCTCCTCCACCTTATCCTCTTCCTCATCCTCTTTAACCTCCCCCTCCTCCTCCTCCTCCTCCTGTAAGGTAGAGTGGATGTTTCTATAGGGCCAAAATGTACCTGAATTTGAATTCATATGGAAGAACCTGTATCGGTTGCGTAATCTCACTCCTCCCCATTTCAAGACATTTAATTGCATCATTCCTCAGTTTCTCTGGCAGTTGCAAGCAAATCCAATCCATTAGAGGCTCCACATCCTTTGCAAAATCTCATAGATACCAATCTAACAATTTTGGAATCGCCAATTTATTTGGCATTGAGAAGCCAACAGATGCCTGTAAATAGTCTCTCTTAGCAATTTCTAGTTGCTTTTCAACTTGAGATGTTGTGTACACTCTAACCTGAAATTGAACCAAAATGGTATTACACTATGGTTAGAAGTTATAAACTAGAAATTTTAAAAAAAATTATAGAAAACTTACAGCAGGAGAGGACCAACTTCCACATGAAAGTGCAAATGTAACCGAGGGTTCGGTCCAATCTAAACCAAAAATCCCTCGTGTTGTAATTTCATCACTCTTTAATCTCAGTATGAAATGCTCGATAGTCATCACTGTTCGCGGGGAAAATTGTTGCTTTCTTCATTGTTGATTCCATTGTCATCTTTAATAATCGTTTATCGAGTTACAAAGATCCGGTCTTTTTATAAGAGCCGGTTACAATGAAAATCAAAATACAAATAAAGAAAAATTACAACTTATTTCCTTCTTTGTCGAACGAATCGCGAGCTCCTGTTTTGCGGTCACTCGCTTTGGTGGGTTCTTTGCCTGCGCCGGGGTTATTTGCCGTGGACCACCGCTAGATCCAGATCCGGGCAGATCTACGTGGTATAACGGGTATTATTCCACTAAGGGAGATAATAGCCGGAGGGATTGTTTCACCAAGGAAACAACCGCTCAATCTCGGGATCTAAGAACCAAGCTTAGATCCGGAGTATAGCAACGTAGATCTCCCGATCCGGTCCTCTCGAACTCCTGCCTTATTTGGCGTTGTCGATCGCTGAGCACCAGATCCGGATGAACAAATCCTTGAAGCCTTAAAGTTTTAATCTTTATCAGATCTGAGATTTCAATCCTGCAGGGCTTCGCCTCCTCCAAAATCCAACCCTTGAAAATGAAACACCCTTGGCCTATTTATAGGCAAACAAACCTGTGCTCGTGTACGTGCCAGAACACCAAAAGGGGGAGGGGGGTTTGCCGACCACCTTGGGGTGGCTCGGCTTGGGCCGGGCCACCTTGGGGTGGCTCGGTTTAGGCCGAGTCCCTGGGTGTTTTGTCCGTTTCGTCGTTTTTTCGGTGTTTCCGGTTCTCCATTGTTCAGATTCGATTCGGTTTGTGGTTAACTTGGTCTGGAATCGATTTGTTGACTTGAGTCCGGATATGGCAGTTAATCCGCTTCTGAGCTCGAGTCCGAAACCGATCTTGATTCGATCGCGATTCGTCCGAGTCCATTCTTAGTTGGACGACTCGTTGACTCCCCGAACCGTTGGATTGATTCCGCACGCGATTGACATTGTTTGCGTGCAATTTGTTGACCTCGTTGCCTCGTCACTCGATGGTTCGTTGATTTGTCGAATCACCGTGTCGAGCTGTGTTGTGGGACCTATAGGCAATTTTATACGCCTACAATCACAGTGAGAAAGTGACCACCCACATTCACTATCGCCTGAGGCAGTAAAGAAAACGTTTACAATGAAACTTTGAAACATATGTTAAAGCAAATATAAGAGCAAGGAATCACTGAATTCACTATGGTAATACCTTTGGCATCAACGCAACAACCATTTGAGGAGTTGACGGTACACCATGCTCAAGAAATGCCTAAATGTAGAACAGAGGAAACAAGATCTTAGTTTTCTTTTTCTTTTTTCTTTTTTTTTTCAAGTGCCAATAAGAATTTCATATGATACATGTATTTGGTATTAAGAGATGTCTGCACTAATATTTTGATCAGACAATCATGTGTTATTTGAGAAAGTTAGTGTTATTTTGTAATAAAAAAAGTTATAAATTATCAAAAGGGATAAGATTTGTACTTATAAACATACATTCATCATGCATGAGTTGTAGATGTTGATCCAGAATGCAAGCTTCTGCTGATGGGTAAGCCCTGAAAGTTCCACTAATGCAAGCTTCCGGGATAAAAGCCTGAATTCAAACAAAGTAGGGAAAAAAAAATAAATAACTGGTGAAAAAAACACAAACATTCTCCAAAACTAAGTCAGAAACTTACTCCAATCTACGAGTAAGCAATGATGAATTCGTTGTAAGATTTAGCTGAATCGAGCTTGCTTCAATGGAGAAAAAATGCTTGTATGGACCAATATCCCTTCTTCCAAATTCTAAACAAATACCATAAGGATCTCTAAATCCTTCACAAGACCCTGAAATTGAAGGCAAGGTCTCTTGCTCTGCTTCTGCGTAAAGATGGAAACTTTAGCAAGGAAAGAGAATAAAGAGGAAAGACCCACGTGCGAATTGGGCTGGAGAGAGAGAGAGAGAGAGAGAGAGAGAGAGAGAGAGAGAGAGAGAG
>BQKN01000038.1:714839-734024 GCA_022839385.1 Asparagus kiusianus
GTCGCCCCGCTGGATGCCAAAGTCGCATCGGGTGAGATTCCTCCAATTCCCAACCAGGTCGGATCCGCTCTGGCCAACCCTTCTGTCGCAGAGGGCGTGGTGACTCTCTCGAAGAGAGCCCGCCAAAGGCAACGTCAACGCCTTGCGAAACAATTCGCAAAGGCCATGGAGTCAGTTGACGGGATCCGTTACAATACGGATCTGAAGAACGCAAGAGGCAAACAGCCTCAGCGACTGATGAACAACGCCTCTTCTAAGCCGCCAACAATGGAATGGGTCCGTGTCAAACAGAAACGTTCAACGCTGGAAGAGCGCATTCGCAAGCGCCGCGCACTATCAGCGCAGGCACGGGCTCAAGCTGAAGGAGCCCGTAGAAAGTTGCAGAAAAACATGGCCAAGAAACCACCACCAACTCGCAAAGTTTGGAGGCCGAAGTCTGAAGCGGCGGTTCAGACCAAGGAGCAGCAAATGCAGCCTTCGAAAGTGCAACTTCCGGCGAATCAATCCAAACCGCCGATGATTTCCACAACTGCTCTGGGAGATCCCGCAGGACCATCCCAGAAAAAAAGTCAGTCTTGGAGCACCTCGGTCCACTTCCGGAGAAGCCAAACAAAGCTCCAGTCCAAGAACGTTTGGGTCCAATAAAGAAGCCCCGAACGATTCAACATGCTGGGGGTCGCCGTAACCCTCAACATGACAAAGAGATCAGGGCAACTAAGCGCACTACTCTGCGCATTGAAGTCCAGGAGCCCGCTGAAGATTCACGCCCACAAAGGCATGTTTCGAGGCGTGTGACTCTCGAAAGCCCGAAGAAGGCAGTTCGCCCTCAGAAGGAAACATTCTCGTCTGATGACGAGGACGTTATACCTGGGAAATCGTGCCAACACACGATAGGTTACTCCGACCTTCAAACTGACGAGTTGTACTATCGTGTTGGGGGTACGAGCAAAGCCAGGAAGAGAAGTCCTCGAAGGCTAGAAACTCAGTGCCCCTGTTCAAAACTCATTCGGGCGGTACTGTCTGAGTATAACTGCATCAAGGCAGTCCCCGAGAGAGTTTCAGTGTTCGAAAGGCTTAGTACCGAAACGCCAAAACCAAGGCATAGGCGTTTCCGGCAAAGAAGAACGGTGGTCGAAGATGGAGAATTTCCGAGGGTCACCACCAATATGACCAGCAAAGGAACATCGGCTCAGGACAATCCCGAGGCGATTCCAGAAGTGCCCCGATGTGTAACTCGTCTGCAGTCCGGAGCTATCATTCGTGCAACATATGGTAGGGTTCAGACAAGATTACCTTTAGGAGATGAAGAATCAGATGCCGGCTCGGTAGGTGCATCTGACAATACCGTATCCAGTGAAGGACAACCCCGCGAGTCATTCATGATAAGCACGGAACAGGTGGCCAAGATGCTCGAAGATGCCATGGCCAAACAACAGGAGAGCTTCAGGTTCGAAATGCAGATGGCCATGCAGAATATGAGAGAAATGCATGAGCAACAAATCCAGGCACTGACGAACCAGCAAGGCGAACCAAGCCGCCGTAACCAGGTCGTTCAGGAAGATGAGCACATGGATACGGATGAAGCTCGCAATGCCAATAATCCGCCCGTCAATGCAGGAGGTGGTAATGAGGATGCTAGTCACAACGCCACGCTTCCACCTCAGAATCGTGCTAACGAAAACATGGGTGAAAGTTTGAAGATCAAAAACCTCGAGAGCAAGATTAATACGTTGATTTCTGCTCAAGAGGTGAAGAAAACGGGCATTCCTTGTCCATACCCAAGAGAATGGGAATCAATCCCATATCTGGCGAAGTTCAACCTAATCAACTTCACGCCGTTTGATGGGAAGGGTTCACCCACTCAACATGTGATTTACTTCAAATCACACTTGGGGGTTATCTCAGGCAATGAACCTCTGATGGTACGGTCATTCGTTGGCACTCTTCGCGGAGCCGCTTTCGATTGGTATCGCCGCCTCAAGCCAGGTAGCGTGAACAGCTGGGACGATATGGAGACTAAGTTCCTCACCAATTTCTTCAACGACGACACCGAGTTATCTATCGGATCGTTGCTGGACGAGAAACAGAAAGACGGGGAGTTAGTCGACACCTTCGTCAAAAGGTTCCGGAACAAGGCGATGAATTGTCGGGACCCGATCACTAAGGAGTTCATCCTCCAGACCTGCCACAACAATCTTTCACTGGATGTGTTGGAAGCAATGAGGACAGCACCGTCCAAAATGTGGAAGGATCTGAAGGTCCAAGGGGAGCAAGCTGAGCGATTCCTCAGGAGAAAGAAGGCGGAGAGAGGTCAACAAGCGGCGAATGCTCCAACGCAGAATTTCAACCCAAGGGGGAAAGGTAAGGCACATGCTAATGCAGTTGATGCTAACCAAACTTTCCAATTGCAACCTCAGCAACAGCAGCAGCGGCAACAACGGCCTCAGAAGCAGAAATCTTCGGAGCCAAGGTTTCCCAAAGTTTACTCCTTCAAGGATGATGAAGTTCCCGGCATCTTCAAGTACTTGTTGGAGAAAAACAAAATCCAGCTGCCGGCGATCGTAGATCAAGAAGGGGCCAGCAAAGTGACGGATCCGAAGTACTGCACGTACCATAGAGCGGTCCATCACCCTACGAGGTTATGCTACCACCTCAAGGACAAGATCTAGGCGTTAATTGATGTGGGCGTCATAACCCCAAAGCCTGCCAAGAATGTAGGAGCAAACGCAGTGTCAATCAGCTTTGGATCGGTGCCCACAATATGGTTCGAGCCGAAACGCGTCACCAAAGTGGGAATGAAGACGGTGAATGATGACCCACACGGACAGCGCCAAAAGGGACTTGTGCCACACACAGCCCCGAACGGCGAAATCCTCTGGGTTCATCCGGATCTCATTGAAGATGAGCAGTGGGCGACCTCCTCGAAAAGAAAGGGGAAAGGCAAGGCCTGCAATGCTATGTCTACAATCTTTGAAGAGGATGGCGATGAAGCCCCTATCTTCCCGCTCTCTGAAGAAGAACAAGAAGTCTTTGCCACCTGAAGCGAAAACCAGTACCACTTCAACTATCCTTCACCTAGTGATCAGTTAGCTGAGCAGGGAGTGACTAAACGGGGACCAGCCAAAACTCTCACAGAGCTGGGGGTGATTGCAGTTCCTAAACCGGTTGAAGATGCTCGACGACAGCCGGTGGATAAGCAGAAAGAAAAGAGACCCAATAGGTACAGAATCCGAAGCAGTCTCGTTTCAATCGTCCGATTGGAAGAGATAAGCCAGAGAGCTTAAAAACTCCGCGTATTTTCGATATTATGGCTCAATTAGCCAATATCCCAGAGCGGATAACGCTGTATGAGTTTGTACGATTGTCCAAGGAGACCAGGGAAGCCTTACAAGAGGCCTTGGCAGATTCAGAAGCGTTCCTCACTCGGATCAAGCCGGCACCTGAAGAGCCAGAACTGTTAGCTCAACAATGCAATGCAGCGGCTAAGAACCTTCCCTGCATTACCTTCACCAAAGAGGACATGCAGACGAAGAATTCGAACCATGATCGACTCCTGTACTTCATTGGGTACATTGGCTCCAGCGAAGTCAACCGAATCCAAGTGGATCCGGGTTCCGCAGTGAGTATTATGCCGCTTCACTTGATGCATAGCCTCGACATTCCAGTCAGCAAATTAGCGTCTACAGGTACTGTTATTTATGGATTCAACACCAGCGGGTCAAGGCCTTTGGGAAAGATCCGGATAAAATGTCAAATGGGTGATCTGAAGACGGAGGTCACGTGTTACGTGATTGATGCTGAAACATCATATAACTTACTATTGGGTCGGCCTTGGATCCATAGTAACGTTATAGTTCCCTTCACCCTACATCAGTGTCTGAAATATGTCGACACTGAGGGGAAGGTCAGGACTGTGGTCACGGATAAGCAACCATTTAAAGGGTTTGAGAATTATTTCACTGATTCTCTCCTTTATGGTAACGAATCCGATACTGAACCATCGGTCCAGGGCACGGACAGCGGAGAAGAAGCTGATTCCGAAGCCGGATTCGATTACAATGGAGGTTTTGTTTTAAATGACATTGTACCCTTTGTAATCAATCTTGACGATGAACAATCGTCAGATGGCAGTTGTAACTGGCAACTTGCTAATATCGAAATAAATGATGATTTAGAGTACTCACTGTCTCTTGATGATGCGATAAAGGGATTATACGATAATCCCGATTTACATACGCCACTCCGATCATCTTATGTAACAAAGAAACACCTCCAGCATTCTTTCGGAACAACCCTGATCGTTCCTGCCAAAATAGGAGACGAAAAAGAAGTGGTTTACGGTAAAGGAGAGGGTTTTCCATTACCTGATCATTTCTTAAGGGAATAGGAGAATGATGACAAACCTGGACGACATTTATCTAAGTATAGTCCGGAAGCGCGCAAGCTCATGGAAAAACAGGGATATGATTTCACACTCGGAGAAGGTTTGTACTTTGACCGAGGTTCCCGTATTCCAACCAAAGCGGCATATGTACCAAAAGGGAAACCGGATGATTATTACCGTCACAAAAGAGGCTTAGGCTACGTCTCCTCGTCTGATGATGAATGTGGTTGGCAAATTATCGATCAAATTGCTAACAAAGCTAAGGATGGGTACTTGTCAGATTCCTCAGAATGGGACTCCGATACAAGTTTGGGGGAAGTATTTAAAGCCCTAATGACGAACATGACTACAGCTGATCCATCTACGATGGTGGACGACGATCAAATGCCAATGTGGGAAGACCCATGGGTTCATCACCTAAACATGCAGTACGGCGATAGGTTTGAACAGAGGGAACCCCCCACTGAAGACGAAGTAGTCCAAATTAATATGGGCGATGAGGTCAACCCAAAGCCCATATTCATCAGCAGTAGTCTTCCCCCAAATGAGAAAGAGGAATTAATTGCTCTCATCAGGGAATACATTGTCGTCTTTGCTTGGAACTATGAGGACATGCCAGGGCTCGACCCCAATGTGTCAATGCATCGCCTCGATATCAAGACGGATGCCAAACCTGTCAAACAACAGCAGAGATGGTTTCGTCTGTAGATTATAGAAGCCATCGAGGCAGAGGTTAAGAAGTTGATCGACTCAGGATTCATCCGAGAAGAGCAGCATCCAGACTGGCTAGCCAATATTGTCCCAGTCATGAAGAAAAATGGTAAAATCAGGATATGCATCGACTTCAGGGACCTAAATGCGGCATGTCCGAAAGACGATTTTCCTCTCCCAATCACGGACGTCATCATCGACAACACGTGTGGATTTGAGAGAATGTCCTTTATGGATGGCTTTTCGGGGTATAACCAAATCAAGATGCACCCGGATGATGAGAAGCATACAGCGTTCAGAACACCCCTCGGTGTCTTCTGCTACACGGTGATGCCTTTCGGTCTAAAGAACGCAGGCGCCACGTACCAACGAGCAATGACTAAGATTTTCCAAGAACATCTCAGGAAAACGGTTGAGTGCTACGTTGATGATTTGGTTGTGAAAAGCCTCAACAAAGAAGATCACATCAAGGACTTGAAGACGATGTTTTATCTCATGCAGAGTCATCAATTGAAGATGAACCCCACTAAATCCTTCCTTGGAATGTCCAGCGGAAAATTTTTTAGATTCGTCGTCACCACTAAAGGCATGCATATTGATCCTGACAAAGTGAAGGCGATACATGAATTGCAACCCCCGAGAAATCTAAGAGAACTCAGAGGATTGCAAGGGCGTTTAGCTTACATCCGGCGGTTCATCTCAAATCTTTCTGGGAAGTACCAACCATTCTCTAAACTAAAAAAGAAAGGTGTTTCATTTATTTGGGACGACGCTTGCTAAAAAGCACTCGAAGATATCAAGACGTATCTGAGGAATCCTCCTGTTCTCGTCGCACCAAAATCAGGTAAACCGTTCTTGATTTACATCAAGGCAGTGAACCACTCTATAAGTGCTTTACTAGCACAAGACGATGATAATGGTCACGAACAGGCAGTCTATTACCTAAGTCGGACTTTAGTAGGCGCCGGGTCTCGATATCCGATGATTGAGAAAGAATACCTCGCATTGGTATTCGCAGTACAAAAGATGCGACATTACTTGGTCGGACAGACGATTTACGTTATCTCTAACGTTAATCCGGTACGCGTATTTATGACGCAACCGGGTTCAATGAATTAGCGGTTAGCGAAGTGGGCCCTTCTCTTGTCCCAGTATGATTTGCACTTCAAACAGCAGAAGTCGGTCAAAGGACAAGCGATTTGTGATCTTTTGGCGGCAAACCCGACAATGGATACGGCAGAAATATATGATGACTTGCCGGATGAAACCCACGAGGTTAATACTACATCACACCAACAAGTATGGTAACTATACTTTGATGGTGCTTCGAGAGCAGTTAATAAGGCAGTAACCCCCGGATGTCCTAAAGTCTCCTCCGGAGTTGGAGTTGTCTTAGTTTCCCCAGGGAAGCATGTAATGCCTCGGGCTTATTCATTGACAGATCCGTGTTCCAATAACGTAGCCGAGTACAACGCACTTCTCATTGGACTCAGTTTCGCCAAGGAGCTGGGGGTCGAATATCTCGAAGCTTTCGGGGATTCTCAATTGATAGTCAACCAAGTTCGTGGAGAGTATGAAGTCAGGAACCAAGACCTGATCCCATACCACCAGGAGGCCGTTAAAATGGCAGATTCTTTCGAAGAATTCTTTATTGAATATATCCCTCGTCTCTAGAACGCTTATGCGGATGCACTGACAGCATTAGCAGTATCACTTGCGCAACCGCCCGAAACTGAACTGCTAGTCACAGTAAGATCACATCAACTCTGCATACCCATACACAATATGGATATCGAAGAGGAAGATGACAAGAACATAAACACCAAGGAGGTGAACTCAACCCAAATCGGGTCTGAGTCCCGAGATTGGCATTTTTCCATCATTGACTACGTCCAACATGGTATTCTGCCAGAGGATGTAAAAGAAAGAGAATCAATCCGCCGAAGAGCACCAAGGTTCTTCTATAATACCGAGACCCATACATTATATCGTCGAGGGTATGATGATTTGCTACTCCAATGCCTTTCGAACGAAGAAGCAGAAGAAGTTCTTAAGGAAGCACACGAAGGAGAATGCGGTGCGCATCAGCCTGGTCCCAAACTGTACGATCGCATCAGAAGAATGGGATATTTTTGGCCAACAATGGTTCGTGACGCAATCGAATACGCCCGAGGATGTCACGCCTGTCAAGTGCATGCAAATTATATGCACCAACCATCGGAGCGTTTACATACATCAACCACGTCTTGGCCATTCGAAACATGGGGCATGGACATCGTCGGTCCTATTTCCCCCTTTAGTCAAAGGTGATCGATTCATTCTCGCAATCACGGATTACTTTTCAAAGTGGGCTAAAGCGATTCCGCTTAGAGAAGTGAAGACGAACAACGTCATCAATTTCATCAAACATCATGTCATATACCGACACGGCGTGCCAAGACGGATCATTCATAACAACGGTCCACAGTTCATAAGTAACGCTTTCATCAGGTTTTATGACAAGTTCAAGATTCAAGATGTTTCGTCAACAGCTTATTATCCCGCTGCGAACGAATTAGCTGAGGCTTTTAACAAGACGATCATTAAGATCCTGTCAAAGCTCGTGAAGACCAATAAACGAGACTGGGACGATAAACTCGGTGAAGCACTCTGGGCTTATCGCACCACCGTACGCACACCTACGGGAGCCACCCCGTATTCGTTGGTATACGGATGTGAAGCTGTGCTACCGTTGGAAATCCAAATCTCATCCCTTCGGATCACTCTCGCAACAGAGATGACGACTGAAGAGCAACATCAAAAACGTCTCGAAGAACTCGAAATGTTGGATGAAAGGCGCTTGGAAGCTCAACAACACATTGAGTTTTATCAAGCCAGAATATCTAGGGCTTTTAACAAAAGAGTCTGACAAAGAAGCTTCAAGGAAGGAGATCTAGTCCTCACTGCTCGCCGACCGATAATCCTCAACTCCAAGAAGAAGGGTAAGTTTGAACCCAAATGGGAAGGACCGTTTGTGATAGACACAATCTATTCGAACGGTGCATATCACCTTATTTCTTTAGAGGGCGTCAGGCAATTAATGCCAATAAATGGGAAGTTCCTAAAAAAGTACTATCCCTAGTACATTCGGGATAACCCATTTACCGGGAAGTTCCTCGAAGAATATTACACTTAATATTCTAGAGGATAACCCAAAATTATTTCTTACCACCAAAATCCCTCACCGATCAATTTTAATTGACAGTGAGTTCACCAAAACTGTCTTTCTGGTTTAAGCCACCAACAAATTCCCCTCTTGATTCTTTCCACGAACAAGAGGTCCGCTATCAATTCGGAGTCTCCTTTCGATAAACGAAAGGACTCCCATCTTTTCTCTTTGGTTAAACCTCCTCATGGTTATAACCAAAGTTGAAATTTCATTTCGATAAACGAAAAAACTCATCTAGATAACCGATCCTATAAAAGGTAAGCTTATTTAGATCTTCCGGATTCTCGGAGTGGAGATCCCACTTCTAGTTTCTTTCTTACACTGGAAATAGAATATAAAATTTTTCCTTTCCAGAATCAAGGAATAGAATATAAAATTCTTCCTTCCTTGTTCGGGGAATAGAATATAAAATTCTTCCTTCCCACACCAATCCTTTTCTAAGAATTTAGGATTCATCCTAGGAAGTTTATCCCGAATCCTAAGCAGGGATAAGTCTGCGCCTAACACACGCTGCCGGTTTAGTCTTTCTCCGTAGAAGAAGACACCAGAGTTCGATTCTGGGGTATTTTATCCTGAAACCTAAGCAGGGATAAGTCTGCGCCTAACACGCGCCGCCGGTTAGTTCTTAACCGTTAAAAAGAATACTCGCCCACATATTCAATATTGTGGCAGGTTGTTATTAATAACACCAAAATCCATGCCTTACACGCACGGGGAATTTCATCCTGAATCCTAAGAAAGGATATGCCGACGCCTAACACGCGCCGCCGGTTTAGTCTTTCTCCGCAGAAAAAGACACCAGAGTTCGATTCTGGGGTATCTTATCCTGAAACCTAAGTAAGGATAAGTCAGCGTCTAATACACGTTACCGGGTAGCCTATTCCCGTAACAATGGCGAAGTCTACGTATTCAAAGTCGTAGCAAAGAGTCTAAGGGAGTTCATTCCATTAGCACAACATCACATGCGGAACGGATTTAGACAATCCACATGCTAGCCTGACTCAAACGGTAGTCGGTAAAGGCTAATTAAATCCGTTGAAGGCTGGGGGTTAGCCAAAAATCCTAAAGTCAACGCCTAACACGCGTCGCCGGGTAGCCTATTCCCGTAACAAATGGTAAAGCCTATGTATTCAACATCATAGCACAAAGTTTAAGGGAGTTCATTCCTTTAGCACAACGTCACATGCAGAACAGACTAAAACAATCCGCATGTAAGCCCGACCCAAACGGTAATCGGTAAAAGCTCATCAAATCCGTTGAAGGCTGAGGATTTGCCAAAAATCCTAAGTCAACGTCTCATACACGTTGCTGTTTAGTCTTTTCACAGGAGAAAGACGAAGTCTACGTATTCAATATCGTAGCACTAAAAGGGTTAACTCTTTTAGCTTAACGTCACATGCAGAACAGACTTAAACAATCCGCATGCTAGCCCGACTCAAACGGTAGTCGGTAAAGGCTTATCAAACCCGTTGATGGCTGAGAATTTACCAAAAATTCTATAAATACGAGTCATTGACGCATCAATTCCATAGATTGGTCTCGTGACTCAAGTATTTGCCACGCTCCAATTCCTTAAGAGCTTAAACTGTGTATACTCCAGAAGACGTACGAGTATAAACTATGTCAAACACCGGACAACGCGTCGCAAGGAAGCTCAGACGCTAGACAACGCGTCGCAAATGTCAATCGATGATCAGTTCTATGTTGAAGCAACCAACTCGAGCTAAAAAGTCAGGAAATCAAGAATCGACTTCAAATTCAAAGTTCCGACAGACGGTCAGACAATAAATGCAGCACCGGAACCCTTACAGACATTCGACAAAGCACCGAATAGCCTGGAGGACTAAAGGAATCAAGAACAAAAGCCATTCCAAATATCTTGTTGTTACCGATTGAAGGATGGGACAATCATATCCAAAGTATTCCAGACTCTTCTATAAAAGAACGAGGCTGAAATACTTTGGAGGAGGTATCTGTAGGCGTATAAAATTGCCTATAGGTCCCTTAACACAGCTCGATGATGCCAATTCGACAAACCGACCATCGGGCGACGTATGCAGACACGATCGTTAGTCCACAACACCGAGGCCAAGTGATACGCGACGAAACGAATTAACGAGGCTACGAGGCTAACGAACCGCACGCAAACAACGGAATGAATCCACTCGCGTGCGGAATCAAGCTAACGGGTTGAGGAATCAACGAGTCATCCAACCAAGAGTAGACTCGGACGAATCACGATCGAATCAAGATCAGTTTCGGACCGAACTCAGAAGTGGATTTACTGCCTAATCAGGAACCAGATTTACTGCCAAATCAGGTCAACGAATCGAGTCCGAATAAATCAACCACACAACCGAATCACGGACAGAACCGGAAAACAAAACGACGGAAACCCAAACACCTAGAGGGGCTCGGCCGAAACTGAGCCACCTCAAGGTGGCTCGGTGTGTCGGCCACCTGTGCGCAGGCACAGTTCAGATGGCCTATAAATAGGAGAGGTGGTTCATTTGTTTCCAAGGGTTAGAAATTTTGGAGAGGCGAAGCCCTGCTGGATTCGAGGCTCAGAACTTAAAAAGATCCAAGCTTTGGGACTTCGAGGACTCGCTCTTCCAGATCTGGTGCTCGGCGATCGTCAATGCCAAATAAGGCAAGAGTTCGAGAGGATCGGATCTCAGATCTACGCAGGCATACTCCGGATCAAAGCTTGGTCTTTGATCCCGAGATTTGGGCGATTGTTTCCTTGGTGAAATAATCCACCCCGGCTATTATTTCCTTAGTGAAATAATACCCGTCGTACTGCGTAGATCCGATCGGATCTAGATCTCGTGGTGGTCAACGGATAAACCCCGGCGCAGGCGAAGAACCCACGCAAGCGAGCGACCGCAAAACAGGAGCTCGTGATTTGTTCGACAAACAAGAGAAAAAGTTGTAATTTTTATTTCTTTTATTTGATCTTCATTGTAACCGGATCTTATAAAAAGACCGGATCTTTGTAACTCAAAAAAACTGTTATTGAGAGTGCAATGGAATCAATGATGAAGAAAGCAACGATTTTTCCCGCGAACACTTAGCGCCTACAATAATAACATGATAACATATCATATAATATATAAATATGAAAATTAAAAGTATTTATACAATTTACCATTTGTTATCTCTCTTTCTTTTGTTGTGAGTGCAACAACTTTCCTAGTCTCCAACATAGGAAGCATTTCCTCTAACTTTCTCGCAGCACGTGGGTGGTACTTCCTTGAGTCAGCCTTGGACTTATGAGAGTCAGGAGGTAAGGGTAAACTGAGATAGTCCTGTGTCTTCGGCCACAAGTCAGTATGGAAATATAGGATGGATATGTCGGGGTCCAAGAAGCACCTACATAAGAAAGGAGAATCACTAATATGAAATTTTAATTGACTATTATCAATTATTAAATATTGAATACCTACGTCCGGGGATGGTTCTGGTGCTGCATCAGAGGGGCTGGGTGATGAATATCCCGCGTCTACAACAAATAAACATTATGAGCTAGATAACTAATAATTTATAAAATATATTAAAATATTAATTAATATTTATACCTGCATCCGGAGATGGTAGTGTATTATCAGCACCACTACCTGGGGGTGATACTCCGTGATCGATCACTCTCCGGGTCAAAGAGCCTCCTCGCCCTCCTCATCTGCAAATTTAATTATTAACATAGTTAAGAAAAAAATGTATACATGCTCATGAGATATGTTATTGTGAAATGCATTATTATTTTTATTATGATAAGCTAAAAATCGGTTCACTATAATTGTAGCATATATAGTTCATACCTACATCCAGCGCCACATTCTGTGTGTAAGAGAATTCTTGCCAAACATCATCAGATGACCCAATTGGTTCACTATAATTATCTTCACTTTCTTTAATATTTTTTCATTGTTATCAGGAAGAACAACAGATCTTGGCTCCTTGTACAAAACCACCTAATCAGACATGACATTCGGATCTTTCACGAAGAAGCACTGATCAGCTTGTTCTGTAAAAATAAATTTCTCATCCGTATATACTTCTTAGTGGAGATTGACTAGTGTGAATCCATAATGATCCTTTTGCTTTTTTGCAGGACACCACCGAACCTTGAACATCGTGTAAGTACATTGTTTTTGTTTACCAAACCCGTAAATTACCTTAACAATATCTTCTAATTGGCCATAATATAGTATGTCAGCTAGAATTAGGTTCTAATCTCTTATACTTGAAAAACATTCTTGAGCAAAAAACCCATGACTCCACTGTTCTGAGTTACCCTCCTATCATCGGTCTCTAGCGTTCAAAATTTATATCCATTAACCAAATGTTCATTATAACATCTCACTTCGTGATAAGGGCGTTGTGCATGGATAATAATTTCATCTGGTAATGTAGTACCATCAAGAAGTGATTTTTCAACCTAAGACAAACAATTTGAGAATATTTAGGTGATGTTATATTATGAATGTTCAATAATTAATTATAAAACACTTACATCAATTCTTAACCAATCAGAAAATTCTTTCTTATATCTTTTCTGAATATTATGCGCTGCATTCCTAGCGGTTGTTTCATTCTTAAGCTTCTCCAGATGTCGCCTATATAAACAATATATAAGTTTGTATTGATAAACTATATGTAAAATAAATATTTCTCATCTATATTACTGATTTTATTTGTTACCTTCGATAGTCTGCAAACATATCAAGGTTTTCCAACATATATGCATGAATTTGATCTAAGAGAGATCTCAGATATTTTCATGCTTCCTCTCCTTATCAGGTGCTTGAGATGTGGTTTTTTTCTTGAGCATGTAACATGATGCAAACACAAAGCATTCGTTAGCTATGTATCCTTTAGCTATCGAGCCCTTGGGACGAGCTCAATTGCGAACATTGTGTTTCATGGAGCCCAAGTATCTTAGAATCATAAAAGTTAATTATTAGCATGGTAATTTTAAAAACGTATATACAATTAATGAATATAAAAAAACCGTAAATTACCTTTCAATCGGATACATCCAACGATAAGTAACACGACTGGTGATTCTAATCTCTCTTGCAAGATGTTGGGTAAGATGGACCATAATTGTAAAAAATGAAGGAGAGAATATTACTTCTATATTGCATAGAGTAACTCGGACCTCCGCTTCAAGTTTTTTAAATTCATCTACATCTATGACTTTAGAGCATAATTTTCTGAAAAAAACCACAATACTCAATAATAATCTTCGATGCTTCTTTCTTCATATTGTTATGGATTGTAATAGGGAGCAATTGATGGAGAAGAACATGATAATCATGGGTCTTCAGACCTAAGAGTTTTCTCTCTTGCACCTGGATATTATTTGAAATGTTAGCAGAGTAACCATCCAGCGACTTTACCGATTTGAGAATTTCACAAAATTGTTGCATCTACTCATTTGACATTATAACACGAGACGGAGGCAACTTTAATTTTTAAGGCCAATATCTTGAGCTTGTAAATCATTTCGGATATTCAAACCAGTCGGATCTTGGTGCGCCCGTGGTCATCCTTCGACTTGTTTTCATCTTGTAGGAGAGTTGATACTATGTTATCACATATATTTTTCTTAATATGCATGGCATCTAAGTTGTGTCAGATTTTAAGATTTTGCCAGTAAGGTAGCTAAAAGAAGATACTAAATTTAGTCCATCATCTAGGTAATTTTTGGGCTTCGTCATCAACTTGCATTTTACGGACCTTTCGCTTACGCTTCAATGGCTTTTTTAACTTTAAGTAATCTCTTACTCCGAGCGGGTTAAATTTAGAATAGCGATTTTTTCCAAACACAACTTTTGGAAACCCCTAAATTAATTTTACGATCTCATTACCTGTCAGGTGATGCGACTTCATTCTCTTCTCAAGTGTTCCATCAAGCATAGCTGATAATTTCCTGTACTTATGACTCAAGGGCAACCACCTTCGATTAAACCAATAATAACTCTTTCGGCTATATGGTAATTGAAGAGCTTCAAATTCCAGACCACATACAGGACAAGCACACTTGCCCTTCGTAGAGTACCTGAACAGATTAGCATAAGCTGAAAAATCATTAATTGTCCATAATAGAATATCACATAATCTAAATGATTCTTTTAAATGAGTATCATATGCTAAAATACCCTCAGACCATAATTGTTTCAGCTCATCAATTAAAGGCTCTAAGTAAACATCAATATCATTTCCTGGTGCATGCTTACGAGGTATCAGTAATGAAAGTATCATAAACGGCTGTTTCAAACAAAACAATGGAGGTAAATTATATAGCATTAATACAACTGGCCATGTAGACCAGCAGAGCTCATTACCCCCAAATGGATTGAATCCGTCGCTTGATAGACCCAGTCTTATATTTCAGCAATCTTCGACAAAATGAGGATAAATTTTATCAACATGTTTCTAAGCTAAAGCATCAACATGATATCTCAATTTACCATCATCTACTTGATTTCCTTGTGCCACCTCATATTCTTTGTCGTTTCCTTGTTCATGTACAATCTTCGCAATGTAGGAGCCAATGGAAAATGTCGAAGCACCTTGGCTGGAATTTTCTTCTGTGTTATCCCTGTCTTCATTGTAATCCTTATTGAAGAATTTGTGCGTTGCTTCCACCTAGAAACTCCACATGTTGGACACTCTTGAAGGTCTTTATTGGTTTTGTGGTACAAAATACAATCATTCAGACATGCATCAATCTTATTATAATCAAGACCCAGAGCGGAGATAATCTTTTCAGCTTGATAAGTTGTTTGAGGTATGCTATTCTCTCCTCCAGGAATTACAGTCCGAAGCAAATCAAGAAGCATTTCAAAATAATTATCTGACATACCGCTGAGTGTCTTAATATGTAGGAGTTTTAGCATAAATAAAAATCCAGAGTACTCGGTACATCCCTCATATAAGTCCTTTTCACTATCTTCTAGTAGCTCCATTATTCGTTTTATTCCTACGGAAGAATGCATATCATTAATATTTTCAGCACTTTCGACATCTCCTACCTCTTCAGCTTCAACTTTGATATCATCCCCACTTTTATCTCCGATATCATCCTCGACATTATCATCAACATCATATTCTGTAGGTCGAGGAAAATATCATTCAACATTGTTTCTGTGTCATCTATTCATTGGCCACCGGACGTACCAACACACACATTTGGATCCTCATCTTTGGTGATACCTTCCTCATGCTAGTTCCAATATTTATATTTTTCATCAAAACCTGATTTTATTAGGTGGATATGTATATCATTTCTATTCAGCAGCTTCAAATTCCTACACCTACAACAAGGACAATACATGGCACCGCTTCTTAAATTTTTCGGATTCGTTTCAGCATAATGCATGAAGGCTTCACATCCCTCCTTGTATTGCGTGTCACGAAATCTATGATGTCGTGGGATATCTATCCATGATTTGTCAGTAAATATCCTCATATGTAAATTATAGCTGATTATTAAATACGATTAGTCTCACAACTACTAGTACATCCATGACTCTTATACATTCAACACACATCAAACATACGTTCATATATCATTTAACAATATGAATATTTATCTACATAAAATATATATAAAACGTACGTAGAAACTAATTACACTAATCTAGCGGTTGCCATGGAAAGACTTCTATCCATTAAGAATATAGTAGTGCTTACATCTAACTTCATATACTTTGTATATTTTCATTTCTTAAAAATTTTGGCAGCCCCTACCCGATGTTCTCCCTATAAATTGTGTGGATATTATTATGCGTATCAGCAATAACCCGAAACGCAGAACAACATACGCTTATTGCACACGGAGAACAACGAATACATGCTGCCAAAACTTTTAAAAATAAAAATATACAAAGTATACAAAGTTGGATGTATGCACTACTATATTCCTAACCCGTCCGAGAAGGACAGATCCAATAATTACGAATTTTAGTACCAATTTTTATTCATATAATATAAAATAAATGCTCATTTCCATGAGAAAACTTCGTCTCCTACCTAAATCTGAGTCATATATCATATATTATAAGTCCAAAGAATTAGATGTAATTAATAGACAGAAGTCTAGAGATAACGTTATTTTTTTATTCACCTAAATTGGATTATAACACATTATAAAATTTTATAATGTGTTATATATCACTCTATTTTTTCAAAAAAATTATTTCACATATTTTCACATCACAAACTTAATTAATCACACCTACTTATAGCACAAATGAAACTTAATTGAGTTAGGGTTTATAAGTGTTTAAAAAATATGATTACTAGTGTTATTCAAATGAATTAACATATAGTTGAGTTAGGGTTTTTAAAATTGAACTTGTTTATTTTTTATCATAAATTATGGTTTTTAAACTAAATTAAACAATAAATAATAATAAAATTAAAAATTCTAAAGCTCAGTAGAAAAATCATACATTTTAAGTAGATGAAACAACGAACACGTCGGTGATCATGGTTGACCTGCTAGAAAGCTGGGAAAGAGGGGACGAGGCGGGGGAAGGGGGGAGGGGGAGGGTGGGGAAGGGGGAGGGGGCTACCAAGGAGGGGGGAAGGGGGGCTCGGGAGGGGGAGGGGGGGTCGGTAGGGAGGGGCGTTGGGAGGGGGAGGAGGAGGGAGGGCGACGTTAGGGGCCGGGGGAGGGGAAGGGAGGTCGGGACGGGAAGGGGGGGTCGGGAGGGGCCGGGGGAGGGGGTCGAGAAGGAGAAGGGGGTTGGGAGGGGCCGGGGGAGGGGGGTCAGGAAGAGGAAGGGGATCTGGAGGGGGGGAAGGGGGAGAGTGAGAGAGAGAGAGGGGGGGAGGGGGAGGGGGAGGGGGAGAGTGAGACTGAGAGGGGGGGCCTGGCGGCTAGGTTAGGGCAGTAAGTTGCCCTAGGCAACCTAGATGGACAACCTAGACGGATTTTCGTCTGGGCAATCTAGACGGAATTCTGTCTAGGTTTAATTTTCTGTCTAGTTTGTCAAACTAGACAGAATTTTTCGTCTAGTTTGATCCAAACTAGACGGATCAACCTAGACAGAAAATTTTCGTCTAGTTTGATATAACCTAGACGAAAATTTTTACCGTCTAGGTTGTTCCGTCTAGATTGGTGGTTTTTCTACTAGTGAAGTGTCATGGTGGTAAAAGCATCATCGTATCCAGGGATTTGTAGTATTGTTTATTTAATAGTGCATTAGAATGAACTTACAGATTTATGTTCTAATCCAAATATTGATGTATAAGAACTGATTTCTGTACAACCTTGACTAAGTTAATTGCAGATATACCTTATGTAGTGTCTCTGTCTTGAGCTAACTATCCCTTCTAGTTTTATTTTTGGCTAAATAGCATTTAAATACCTTATAGTTTCACTCTTTTAGCACTTATATACTCTCAGTTGCATTTCGTAGCATTTATATACCCTTAGTTGGTCAAAATTAGCAAGTTAATACCCTATATTTTGCATACGTAAAAAGTTTCATCCGAAAATTCCTATATAACATTCATATGTTAATTTTAGAGCTTCTTAACCATTAACATTTATTAAATTACTATTAAATCTACCCAAATTTTAATTTAAAAATGTTAAATTCTATCACGTAAATAAAATTTGGAAAGATTTAACAATGAATTGAACAAACTTAATAGACATAAAATTATAAGATTACTATATAAATATCATATGGAAACTTTTTGGGTGAAAATTTTCACGTTTGTAACATATAGGGTATTAACATGCTAATTTTGACCAACTCAGGGTATATAAATGCTATGAAATACAAGTGATGGTATATAAATGCTAAGAAAGTGAAACTATAAGGTATTTAAGTGCCATTTAGCCTTTATTTTTCAGATAGACCCCTCAGTGAATTTTATTTACTACTATTTTACGCTCAAGAGCATACTCAAAAATATTGGTCTAGTGCCATTGTTTCGAACTTACCGTCCCTTCTATTCTCGCAAATAGACTCCATGAGTGAAACTTTTTAACTCTTCTACCTTCATAGGATCTATTCGGAAGACAAATTTTTCTTTTGTACTACTATTTTCTAATTTTGCAGATCGATCCAAAAGTGAAATATTTTGTCTCTTTTACCCTCAAGGGGCCTATTCGTCAAAAAAACCAATTTCTCTTTCTCTAAAGGTAAAAGAGTCAAAAAAAAAAAAAATCCCCCATGGCTCTAGCTGTAAAAATAAAATTAAAGGGATAGTAAGTTCAAAACAATGCTACTACAAGGAGTACATGCACAATTTTGATCAGATATAAAACATTTACAAGTAACAGCATTACCCTCTCCTGCAGGCTACTGAACTCGAGTGTGGTGGGTTGGTGGCATCCTGCGTGTTTAACCACAGCATCACCGATGCTTACTCGATCAACATGTTCCTAGTTGCCTGGTCGGAGCTCATGTACACATATAAGCTCCAAGCTTATCTCTCTCCTCCTATCCTTTCGTCGCTCTCTTCTTCACTACATTATCCTCGCCGCGGTACGTACAATTCCTCCACCACCAATCTTTATGTCCCCTCCTCTTCCAAATGATCGATCGCACCCTCATCAGCCGCATATACCATATTTCTTCCGAAGAATTAATCGCCTCAAATTTCTACCAAAAGCCACCACAAAAACTGCAAGCCACCAGTGCATTTCTTTGGCAAACACCTGCCAAAAGCATGAAACTCAACCTTGAAAAGATATGCAAGATGACCGTGGTGATTGGTGGATCTTCATGATTGGATAACGAGATGTCTTCTTATTTTGGAAGTGTACTAGGCGTGACTTTCAGAAAGCAAACAGTCAAAAATTTAAGATCAATGAAGTTAAGCGATCGAGACTGATCGATGGAATACTGGGGGG
>BQKN01000038.1:745548-763735 GCA_022839385.1 Asparagus kiusianus
GTGAGTGATTTAGTGAGAGTGAGCTTCATTATGTTCTTATCTATTATAGAGAATAAATCTTGTCATTGAGCCTTATTGTGAGAATATCACATTGTAATACATATTTACACCAAGAGGAGTGTGTGGTGAGGACGTAGTCGATACCAAGATGAGTGACGTCGGTAGTAAAACCTAGAGAGAGGTAGTAAAGCCGAGCACTTGAGGGAGGCGACACGTGAGGACCAACACTTAAGGTTGCAGTTTATGTATGTACATTGTGAGAGATTTGTAGAGTTTTTGGTGAGCTAGAAAACCGAGTGTGTAGAGAAATTCTGACTTCCAAACCGGGTGTGTCGATACTGGAGTTCTCCCCGGGAGTGGGGAGCGGAGACGTAGGACGGAAGGTTCGAACTCCATGATCATTTTATTGTGTTTGGATTGCTCTTTGTGTCCACTATTTGTTTATATTGTTTCTTATTTATTTTCCCCTTTGCATATATATCCTTGCATATATATTATTGAATATCATCATTGTTAGGATATATTTGTTAACAACTTTTAATCGGCATTAATATCTAATAAGATTAGCAATAACCCTATTCACCCTCCTCTAGTGTACTTTTAATTGGTATCAGACCTTGGTGCTCTTTGATTTGAGGTTTAACCACCTTGAGTTAAAGATCCCTTGTTCTTTAATATTGTTGCAAATCTTGTTTTGATATTATATATTTTCTTGCTCATATCTTATGGATATGTTCGGTGTAGGCTATGACATATATAAATATTGCTCCTAGATATAGTAACTTCCCTTATGATCAATGGTGTAGTAGATTCAAAATTTTTGTTGAGTCTAAAAATATAGATTTATGGAAAGTAATTGACAATGCTTATATTATGCCCACGTCGGAGAAATCCAAGTAGAGCAAACATGGCAAGAAAATATTTACTATGAACAAGTTGGTGTTAGAATTTATGTATAATGCTTTTGGACCATGTATTTCTAATGAACTTGGTCATTTTGATAGTGCTTACACAATTTGAAAATTATTTGAAGTACATCAAGGGGACTTGGAGGTGATCCAACGATCTTTGGCGGTTCCGTCTTCAAGTTCACAAGGAGCCTCATCATGCATACGGCCACTAGGCGATAGCCCTAGTGAGGTATGCGAGTCTGATAATGAAAATGATCTTACTATTGATGAACTCGCACATGGCTATGAATTATTGATGAATGATTATAAGAAATTGTAACGTAGCTATATTAACTTAAAAAGCAAGAATGTCGAAATAAAATCCTCTCATGAAACACTAGTCACTAAGTTTGATCTCATTGCAAATGAAAATGTAAATCTTAAAGAATGCAATGAAAAATTAAAATTAGAAAATGCTAGTTTGTTTCATGCTAAATGTGATGCTATGTTAGAAGTTGAGAACATTATAAAAAAGCTTAATTCTTTCAAAATTGATCATGCATGTTCTACTTTTAACAACAATGCTTGTGTGGATAATAATGAGTTGAATCATATTAAAAGTAGAATATCCTCTTTAGATTCAACATTTAAAACTTGCATTGTTAATAACAACAAACTTATGGACTTGTGTGTAAAGTCCCATGAAAATGTTTCTAAGAAATCTATTCACTATGCACACATGTATAACAAAACTTACAAGTGTCCTATTTGCAACCGAAAAAGCCATATTGCTAAGTTTTGTTATGATGCACAAAAACCCACCATGCCTAAATATATTGATCCTTGTGCATCCCATCAAGCTTTTCCATCTCATACATATGTACACACACATAGTGATAATCATAAACATGCTCATGTATATAAGTTTTGTTAGGATGGACATTGAAAAGCCGAATGCCCAAAGTTGGTTGATCGAGCCGGGAAGAATAAGTGGAAAGTTATTCAAACTTCAGAGGTGAATGTTGTCAAGGCTAGTGGCGACAATTCAGATTCAGATTCTTCAGGCTATTCATTAGCACTACCGTTGGTTTGTGTTGCTGACTCTACAGAGTGGATGTTGGATTCGGGTGCTTCTTATCATATTTTCCCTAGGAGGGATTGGTTCTCTAGTCTTCAGCAGTTGGAAAGAGGGGATGTCATGGTCATGAGTAATGATTATGAATGTCCTATTGGTGGTATTGATACAGTTAGTATTAGGATATGTGACGGAGTGATTCGAGAGTTGGATGAAGTGAGGTCCGTTCCTTAATTGAAGAAGAACATTATTTCACTTGGAGTTTTGGAGGCATCAGGCTATAGGGTGACCTTAGAGGATGCATGTTTGAAGGCCATATTTGGGTCCATGATTGTGATGAAGGGCATCAAGAGGAAGAATTTGTACTATTTAATTAGGAGCATGATGATTGGTAAAGAACTGACGACTTCTTTGGATTTGGTTAGACTGTGACATTTGTTAAGGCTGGAATATTTGATTGGTTATGTCGTGCATGATTTGTTAAGGAGTGCTATGACTTACAGATTGAAGTCCTTTGAGTACATTAGTATGAGCAAGAAGACCAAGGTGGAGTTTGACACTTCTATCTATTATTCGAGGGGACTTTTAGGTGGTGTTCATTCAAGCATTTGGAGGCCTTCCAAGGAGATATCATTGGGAGGTAATATGTATTTAGTTTTTGTAGTTGGGGATTGTTCTAGGTATTGGTGGGTTGCAACCAAGTCTCATTGGTTTGAAGTCCTAGAAGTCAATAACATATAGAGGAAGTGTGTTGGCAGAATGGTAACCCGTTGTTTTATTTTTAGTAGGAGTTCTTTCTTGTATTTGTACCAAGCTCACGCCAGTTTGAGACACTTCATTAGAGAGGAAACATTAGGACGACGAGGTGAGATGACAGTTTTGATTGGTCGTTCCTTGTTGGAGGAGGATCGGTGTTGGTTGTCGAGTATTGGATTGCAGAGGAGTTTTGGAGCTTTAATAAATTTGGGTCATCTTAGTCATAGGTTACTGACTACTACGTTTGGAGTTATTAGATCTGGTGGAGTTGCTTTAGATTTTGGGTTGTGTCGGATGTTTGGTTGCCCAGCATTTGGTCACATTAAGGATGTGAGATTAGATCTGATTGCACGTTTGGGATTTAGAGGCTCGTTTGGTTATCAGTTAGGAGACTCTGATTTTGTTATGAGCAGGTATGTCATATTTAACTCTTGGCAGGTGGAGAGTGTTGATCAGATCATTAGGATATCACAGCGGGTGGAGGGTGATGCTACTCCACATTGGGTGGAGATTACTCTACATACTCCAGATCATACAGTGTCGCTTGAGATTCTAGTTGAGATGATACAGTATGGGGATCATTTGGATTTGGATGAAGATGATGAGTTGGTTTTGGATTCGAGTGCAGCTGGTGGACATAGTTCGCATTTGGTTATGGCCATTGGTTCACCTCAGGTGGAGGTGTTTGGTTTGTTTCATTTTGGGGCTATTGGGAGTGCTATCAGCCGCAGATTCATTGGTGATGTTAGAGAAGGGTTGCGAGCTCTTCTATTTGATTGAGGGTCTTTGCAGACCGTTGGGTGAATGATACGAGTTGCCGTGCGAGCACCTTTGATCGCAGAATTATCAAATGTGAGTTGAGGAGAAAACAATAAGAACACAAGAATAACTCAGGTTTTGGACGAAGGAAAATACCTTCTCTAGATTATGAGTATGCACTTTACAATCTCTTACAATCTCACTCTAGAATTAAAGAACAAGCTCTCTAAATCTTAATTACAATCTAATCTCTCTTGATTAAACTCTCTAATTGTTTTAAACCCTAAAACAATCCCTTATATATTTGTACAAACGAGGATGGCAAAGTGGTAAATAACCAAGCCCAACCCAAACAGGAAAACACATAAATAGAGTCCTTAAAGAATCTGGAAAACTCCGATGAGTCGACTCATGAACAGTTATGAGTCGACTGGTCAGAGACTTTTGCTAATAGGGTTTGAGTTCTTGAGTCGACCCAAAACTGCATATGAGTCGACTCATGACTGATGAGTCGACTCATAAAATGATGAGTCGACTAGTTAGAGCCAAACTGTGAACTAGGCTTGGTTTCGTAAGTCGACTCATGACAGACATGAGTCGACTCAACCTGATGAGTTGACTCATGTACATGTATGAGTCGACTCACAGCCTGAAATCTGGATACTTTGACTCTTTGATTCCCTGCCTCGTTCCTCGCTCCAATCTGCGTTCCCCTGTACTGTTTGACACATCTATTCTCATGCTATCATGAGAATCATCTACCCTCAAGCTCCCATGAGGATCGCTAAGTTCCGAAGAGAAGATACACCAGTATCATGGGTCCCTCCTTTAGGAACTTGAAGTCCCGTTCAAGTTAGAACTTCAGCTGAGGAAACTCGCGAGCTCCTTCTTCCTTGTTGAACCACTTAGCCTTGCTAGGAACCTGACCTTAACATCCAATAAGAAACGACTCCTTCATTTCCCGCCTCGCCTTGGTTGTCTTCCGCTCCAATATGCAATCTTCCTTCAGCGGCTCCTCTCTATCAAACCACAAGTCTTCAACATGCAGCAAGATCACCTTGTCATCACCTTTATCATCCAACAATGGATGCTCAAACAACGTCAAGTACTCGGCATTGATTACCGAATACATGCCTAAGTAAGGTGGTAAATCGAACTTGAAAGCGTTGTCACCAATCTGATTAAGAATCCGAAATGGACCATAACATATCGGTTTCAACTTCTTCCCTTCTCCCTTTAGCCTCTCTTTACTCAATTTCAGCCACACCATATCGCCCACACCAAAGTTACAAGGAACTCGATATTGATCATGCTTCGCCTTGTACCTTACTTGTGACTTCTTCAATTGTGCTTCAACCGAGGCATGAATATGTGCAATCTTCTCCAGAAATCACTGAGCACGTTGTCTTTCATTCCCCTCCTTGCCGACCGTCGTAGCTTCACTCGAAAACACAAGATCAAACAGACTCGGCGGTAAGAATCCATAACAAGTCTCAAACGGTGACTTTCCCGAAGATCCATGAATCGCCCGATTAAAAGCAAATTGTAAATATGGTAAGCTCTCATCCCAAGTCTTGGGATACCTGGAATTATACCCCCGCAACATATGAACCAAAGCCCGGTTGACTACCTCTGTTTGCACGTCTATTTGTGGATGAAAGGCCATGCTCTTCTTCAATTTAGTATCCATCAAACTCCACAAAGAATCCCAAAAATGCCCGAGAAACCAGCTATCCTGATCCAAAATAATCGAACTCGGCAACCTAAAATACTTCCACACATGCTCGAAGAACAACTGTGCTGCACCCTCTCCCGTCACGGTCTTCTTACAAGGAATCAAAATCACCATCTTACTGAACCGGTCCACCAAAACGTATAAATAGTCATGCCCACGGTTGGTAGTCGGCAACCCTCCTAGAAAATCCATAGATATGCTCTCCCACAGCCTAGAAGGAACTGGTAGTGGTAGGTACAATCCCCTCTTCATGTTAGAAGGCTTCAAAATACAGCATAACTTACACCCTCCAACATACTTGGTCACATCATCAAGCATCCGTGGCCAAAACACATGTCGTCGTAGATTGAGAAGCGTCTTCTGAATACCAAAATGCCCTTGCACACGCGAGGTATGTGCTTCCCTAATCCACTGCAACCTATCACCCTCCTCCGAAATGCATAATGATGTCCCACGATACAACAAGCCATCTTCTCTAAGTGCATACTCCCCCCTTTGACCAGCCTTTGCCTGCTCGAACACACTACCGAAATCTCTACTGGATACGTACAGTTGTACATACTCCAAAGGAACCAAGGGCTGAATACGCGTCGCCACTAATTAAGCCCTTACCGGCGGATGACATAACATATCAGCCAACTTGTTTGTCGCCCCCTTCTTGTACCTAATAATGATGTTAAAAGCCATCAAATAAGACATCCACTTTATGTGTCGCGCCTGCTGTAGCTTCGTCTGGGCATGTAAGAACTCCAACGGCTTGTGATCCGAGTGCACAACCACCTCCTTCCCCAACAAGTACACCCTCCAATGCTTAATCGCCTGATAAAGTGCATAGAACTCCTTGTCATAGGTCGGGTAGTTCGCAATAGCACACGTAAACATCTCAGAATGGTATTCCACTGGCTTCCCATCCTGAATCAACATCGCGCCCATCGCATATCTAGACGTGTCGGTCTCCATCTCGAAAGTCCGCTGCAAATTCGGCAAAGCTAATACCTGTTCCTCCGAGATCTTCCTCTTTAGCAACTGAAAAGCCTCCTTATGCGTCCTTCCCCACTCGAACTGAACCTTAGCCTTTGTGAGGCCATATAACGATGCTGCATAAGTCGAAAAATGTCGAATAAACTTGCGTAAATACTGGCAAGCCCCATGAAGCTTCTCACCTCAGTTAGTGTCTTCAGTGTCGACCACTTTGTGATCACCGCCACCTTACCCGGATCTATCCTCCTCTGGCCCTTCCCCACGATAAAGCCGAGATACAGCAACTCATCCTTCCTAAACTCGTACTTCTTCCCGTTGAGCTTCAGCTGTCCGTCCTGCAACACTCTAAACACCTTCTTCATATGAACAAGATGCTCCTCCCAGGTCCTGCTGTACACCAAAATATCATCAAGGTACACAATCACAAAATCCTCTATGAAAGGTCATAACAAATCATTCATAAGCCTCATAAAAGTCGCCGGAGCATTGCATAACCCAAATGGCATCACCAACCACTCGAACAGGCCCTATTTGGTCTTGAACGCCGTCTTTCAAGTGTCTTCCTCCCAAATCCTTACCTGATGATAGCCAGACTTTAGATCCAACTTCGTGAAGAACCTCGCTCCCTCTAACTGGTCCATAAGATCATCGATTCGTGGTAGTGGGTAACAATTCTTGATCGTTATCTTGTTGAGCACCCGGTAATCAACACACATGCGCCAGCCTCTATCCTTTTTGGACATCAATAACATCGGTGACCCGCAAGGTGAACAACTCGGTACTATCATTCCCGTATCTAAGAGCTCCTGAACCTATTTCTTGATCTCTTCGGACTCCTTTACTGATGTGCGGTATAGGCCTATGTTTGGCAAGGAACTCTCGCAGGTCAACATAATATCATGCTCTACACCTTGCCGTGGTGGTAGTCCCGTGATTTTCGAAAATAAGTCCGCATACTTGTGCTTCGAACTGTCAAGATCTCCCTCCTGAAGCTTGCTCAAGGTGGACAAGCATATCCTACTCAGCTGCTCTTCATAAGACCGAATGAACAACAAAACAAACCTCCTACCCGTATTCACCAACCTCTTAGCCTGAGTCACCATCACCAAACTCGTCTCCTGCGGAAGAGATGCCTAACGAAAAATGAATTGTGTGCCATCCTTGGTGAACGTATACTTTTGGGCCCTCCGATCATATACCGTGTGTCTATCCCACAAGTAAGGATTGCCCAAAATAACTTGGCAAACATCCAACAGAACCACATCGCATGTGACCTCGTCAATATACGACTCCTGGACTGCAAATTTGAATGTACATTGGTTCACCACACTAAATCCCGCCTCCTTCTGAATCCATCCTAATGGATAGGGCTTCGGATACTTCACCGTCTTTAATCCCAGCTTGTGTACTAATGCTTCAGATATCAGGTTCTTCTGACTCCCTGTATCTACAATGGCATCCACCAAGCTGGTCTTGACCTGCAACTTCAAAACAAAGAGCTGTTCCCTCGGGTCGCCGTCTTCTTTCGCGGCCCGTTTCTCCGCCATAAGGTTGAGGATGCTGTTGGGCTTTGTCATCCCGGGAACCTCATTCGGACCATGCGCTATCACGTATGCTTTCTTCTCCTCTTTCTTCTTCTACCCTTTCGGCTTTAGATGGGGGTACTTCTCCCAGCAACGATCAGCCACGTGCCCTGTCTGCTTGTAGTGATTACATGTTAATCCTGCCTTCCCAGAATCACCCTTCTTCTTCGCTTCCTTATGTTGAGAGCCACTAGACTTGCCTCCCGACTGTTTGGAATCACCCTTCGTTTCATTGCCCTTCTTCTATTTGCCCTCAATGGTAATTGCCTTCACGCTCGCCTCTGCAATCGTCTCGACCATGAACAACTTCATCTCCTTCCGGATATAATCATTCAGACCCATCATGTATTTCATGAAAATGGAGTATTCATCCGTTGCAATATTTAGAACCATCGCCTGCTGCTGGAACTCCGTCATATACTCTTGAACGGTCTGATTGAATCTTTGGCGCAAGCCATACCACTTGTACCAACGCTCTTCGAGGAACCCCATAGGATAGAACTGCTTCCTCAGTAGCTCCTTGAATTTGTTCCACGACACCATCTTCTTTTCCTGTTTGCAATAGGACTTCCACCACGTCAACGCGTGCCGCGAAAGCTTCAGCGTAGCGAACACGATCTTCTCCTTGGATGAATATCCGTAGAGAATGAAGTACATCTCCATACGCTCAATCCAATCTTCGAGCTTCTCCACATTAACACTCCTATCATAAATAGGAATCTCCACTTTGAAATCAATCTTCAAGTTTTTTTTAATAATTTTTACCCCCTGTATGTGAAGCAGACTTAACAACGTCGGCCTCTTCTTTCGAATCTGATTTCTCACGTTCTTCATCGGACTCAACAAGTTTATTCTTACCCTTCGAAGAAGATTCCTCCTTTTTGTCCCCTCCATTGATGAGACCCACGAGCTGAGTAAGAGTAGTACCGATCATATTTATCTGCTTCTCCATAGCGTCAAGTCTTGCTGAGTTATCTGCTTCAGACATCTTCTCATTCCTTATCTTCTGGACTTCTTCTAAGAAAATAAGGATCTCACCAAGCTTCTTGTACTGTGATCGAGTAAGGACCATACACAGGATGCACCCTTCATAGGATCTGATTGCTCTGATATGAACTTGATATGAGTTTCCGTACGAGCACCTTTGATCATGGAATTATCAAAGATGGGTTGAGGAGAAAATAATAAGAACACAAGAATAACTTAGGTTTTGGGCGAAGGAAAATACCTTCTCGAGATTATGAGTATGCACTTTACAATCTCTCATAATCTCACTCTAGAATTAAAGAACAAGCTCTCTAAATCTCAATTACAATCTAATCTCTCTTGATTAAACTCTCTGATTGTTTTAAACCCTAAAACAATCCCTTATATAGGTGTACAAACGAGGGTGACAAAGTGGTGAATAACCAAGCCCAACCCAAACAGGAAAACGTATAAATAGAGTCCTTAATGAATCTGGAAAAATCCGATGAGTCGACTCATGAACAGTTATGAGTCGACTGGTCAGAGACTTTTGTTAATAGGGCTTGAGTTCTTGAGTCGACGCAAAATTGCATATGAGTCGACTCATGACTTACGAGTCGACTCATAAAATGATGAGTCGACTGGTCAGAGCCGAACTGCGAACTAGGCTTGATTTTGTGAGTCGACTCATGATAGGCATGAGTCGACTCAACCTGATGAGTCGACTCATGTACATGTATGAGTCGACTCACAGACTGAAATTTGGATACTTTGACTCTTTGATTCTCAGCCTTGTTCCTCGCTCCAACCTGCGTTCCCCTGTACTGTTTGACACCTCTATTCTCATGCTATCATGAGAATCATCTACCCTCAAGCTCCCATGAGGATCGCTAAGTTTCGAAGAGAAGATACACCTGTATCAGTGACTATATGAAGGCTTGATTCCTTGGCCAAGAGGATACGTAGGCAATCATTTATGATACAGCCGGTTTGATGAGTTGATACCGATATTTAGAGTTTATTCGCATTCTCGTTTGGGTTCTCGACTTGTTGTGGATTGAGTCCGTTGTCATGGATTTATTCCACTTCGCACTGGACGCAACAAGTGAGACGTTTGGTTGGTGTTGGTGTCGGCTCAGTTTTGGAAAAAATTTGCTGAGATGGAGAATTATTAGATAGCATGTTTTTAATATGTTTCCTAATTTATTTTGGTAACAGGTTATTGGGATTCCTAATCTGTTTTGGTAACAGGATTCCAAATCTGTTTTTGTAATAGGTTATTAGGATTCCTAATCTGTTTTGTTTTTTATTTTAAAATTCCTAGTATGTTTTTTGTTTTAGGATTTCTATATATATGGAACGACTGGAAGAGAGAATTGAGTAGCGAATTGGGGATATTTATAGCACAGAAAAGAGGTATTTTCTGAGCTATTGGTTAGGGTTTTATTTGAAGAGAATTAGAGCTTTGTTGGTAAGATTAATTAGTGAGTTTGTGTGATTTTGTAATCTCAGTTTGTACTCTTTTTCTCTATTAGTAAAAACTCCATCTCCTTCTTACCCCGTGGACGTATGCAACTTGCCGAACCACATTAAAATTAGTTGTTTGAGTTTGTGCCATTATTTTGAATTGTTTGTGGCCTTCTCTCTCGGTGATTGGTTTAGTTTCTCAAAGCACATCAGTTGTTTGGCTTCTGCCGCGCACAACACAATCCACGTACTTTCACCAACCCGAACTTAGTCGGTGAAAGTGTGTGCTCCCTCAAAGACCGTGTCCAACGGTTAGGAATCAAATAAAAGTGGTTAAATATATAATTGAAAGTAATGGGTAACAAAAGTAAAATAGAAGAGGGGTTTTTTGATATTTTTCGAGCTCCTAACTAGGAGTTTGTTGGAGATCAACATTAGTTAGGAGATCTCCCATGTGATGTGGCATTTTAAATGTTGGGTCATGGTCTTGAGGTGTCTTGAGAGGTCTTGACAGCTCTCCAACAAGGACTGTTTGTTGGAAAATTTGTAAGGAGATAATTGAAAGAATTGAACTTGGTTTATTCCCTCTAACTGCTTAGAAAAAAGAATGTTTACAACTCTCTCGATCTCTAACTAATTACAATTTGAATTTCCAATTACAAAAGAGAAGAGGATCAATATATAAATCCTCCCCTTTGTTTAATTCTGGGTTCTTTCTTGGTGTCGATGAGATGCCTCCCTCGACGTTCGTATCGAGTTTGCTTCTCGTTGATGATCCGACCATCTTACTTCACTAGAACGATTAATAAAACTTACGAGGCAAGTTTTAAGATAACTCTTGACAAGTTTAAGAACTCCGTGTGAGTTTAAACTCTGTAACAGAGTTGATTTGAACCGAAATTCGGTTAATAAGCCAAGTATCAAAGCTCCTTGATCTCGGTTGTTGAAGAACGCTCTAAGTTCTTTGCTGATATCTAAATCTGAAAATGCTCCAAAGATCTAAAGATCTAAAGATTGCCAAGATCCGATCTGCCCAAGAGATCTCTCCTAATCCCAAAAAGCCAGCCATTAACTCAGTTAAGTTTGTTGAGATTTATAAAGGGATTAAGGGGTGTAACTATCCCCTTTAATTCTCTCCTAAGTAGGGGAGTGATCCCCTCAAATCGTGAAAAACAGCTTTGAAACCGTTCAGCTCGTATTTGAATGAGTCAAACGCAAAATTCGCATTCTGGCATGAATTCTGCATTCGAACGTTGTGTCTGGAAGCTCGAACACAGTGTCTGGAAGCTCGGACACAGCGGTTTGGAAGCTATGTTAGTAGCTTGGAAGCTGCATTGGGTAGCGCTTGGAAGCTGCGTTGGGTAGCGCTTGGAAGCCGTGTTGGCAGCTGAATCTGAGTTGCGTCTGTAGCGTTCGGAGGCTGCGTTTGTGGCCAAACATGAGCTGCATTTCCAGCTGGATCTGATCTGTGTTTGTAACATTTGGAGCTGAATGTGAACTATGTTTGTGGCCAGGTTTGAGCTGCGTTTGCATTGCTTTGACTCTGGAACGAGACCACTTGCATTTTGATTTGAAGAGACCGTCAATTTGTAGCCTCTTTTGCTAGAGCGTTGTAAAGATAGTCATCTTGTAACCTTTCTCTTGGCTTCTTGAAAATATGAGAGTCATCAGATTATAACTCCCGATGTTGATTGTGAAGGTTATTGAATTAGAGATTTCATCAGTTGTTGTGAAGATTGTCAGATTGTAACATTCATCGATCTACGTAAAAGTTTTCAAATTGTAGCCTTCTAGAAGCCGTAAAACTGTAACTTCCATCCTTGGTGTTTGATGAGGATTAGCAATCTGCAGTAATTTTTAGATAACCTATAGAACCCCCTTCAGAATTTTCGAAAGTTCGTGGTTGACTGGGACGAATTTTTAGAATACTTTGGATCTCAACTATGATCTTAGGTTGTTAACTCCTTGTCATAAAGGAATTATTCTCTGCACCCGCTTCAAAGGCATCTTGGTTGAAGAGATTTACCACGCATTACCTGAGCTTCAAGGAGAAACTATAGCGACGGTACAAGCTACTCACGAGCAGAAGCTCTCAAACATCACGTCACGGCTCACATCCATTCAACTGATGTGCTCGCAAACATTCATAGGATTTTTATCAAACCCTCAGTCATCAATAGATTTGATAGGTCTTTACCGACTACCATTTGAGTCGGGCTAGCATGTGGATTGTCAAAGTTTGTTCCACATGTAACGTTGTACTAAAAGAATGAACTCTCTTAGACTCAGTGCTATAATACCGAATACATAGACTTTGTCAATTTTACGGGAATGGACTACCCAGCAATGCGTGTTAGGCGTAGACTTATCTCTAATTAGGGATCAAGATAAAGTCCCCCATGCATGTAAGATATAGATTTCGGCATTATTAATAACAACCTATCACAATGTTGAATACGTGGGCTTTGCCATTTTTACTGGAATACGCTACCCGACAGCATGTGTTAGATGTAGACTTATCTCTATTTAGGGGTCAAGATAAAGTCCCCCAGATGTTAATTCTGGTATCTTTTTTACGGCAAAAGACTAACCAGCAACGCATGTTAGGCATAGACTTATCTCTAATTAGAGATCGAGATAAAGTCCCTCATGCGTGAAAGACATAGATTTTAGCGTTATTAATAACAACCTATCACGATATTGAATACGTGGGCTTTGTCGTTGTTTCTTCCTGTGTTATGTTTTTACTTAAAACACTGAAAAAAAGTTGGAAGTGCCAGAGGTATAGTATTAACTTGGCATGAATTTTCACTTAGAGTAAAATTCAGAAATTTTCTTTATTATCACTAGGATAATTCTAGAAAATCTTTAATCCGATGGGATTTTATAATAAAAACTTGTTATTATTATTAAAAAAGGATTAATAAGTTCATTGGGGGATTTGACTGTTAGAAGTGTGATGTTAACCTAACAGTATTTTATGGGCCTATCGTTCTATTGAAGAGAGTCGATAAGTTGATTTGGTTGTCAAATGTATGATATTAACTTGACGAGTATTTATTGCGATCAGAGCAACTTTGAGGAATTATCGCTCTATTAGAGAGACTATATAAGTTGATTGTCAGAGGTGTGATATTAACTTGACGGGTATTTGTTAAGATCGGAGCAACTTTGAGGACTTATCGCTCTATTAGAGAGAGTCGAGAAGTTGATTTTATCAGAGGTGTGATATTAACATGATATGAATGATTATCAGTTGTGTGATATTAACGTGATAAGAATTTGTTGCGATCGGGGCAACTTTGAGGACCTATCGTTCTATTGGAGAGAGTCGATAAGTTGATTTTGTCAGATGTGTGATATTAGCGTGACGTGAATTTGTTGTGATTGGAACAACTTTGTAGACTTATCATCCTATTGAACAGGATTGATAAGTGGATGTAGGCTGTCTAAAAATCATAATAGATAGCTTATCCCCATCAAACACCGATGATGGAAGTTACAATCTGACGACTTCCAGAAGGCTACAATTTGAAGACTTTCACGTAGATCGCTAAAGGTTACAATCTGACGACCTTCACGACAACCGATGAGAGCTCTAATCAACAGCATTCACAATCAACATCGGGAGTTACAATCTGACGACTCTCATATTCTCAAGGAGCCAAGACGAAGATTACAAGACAATGATTTTTGCAACGCTATGACAAAAGAGATTATTTGGTGATAATCTCTTCAAGGCAAGACATTGAGGTCCTCCCCGTGTATCAACACCAAAACGCGGAGGTCCTCCCCGTGTGTCAACAGTAAAACGTCAGGGTCGAACCCGCGTTACAACATCAAAACGCCAGGGTCGAACCCACGTTACAACATCAAAACGCTGGGGTCGAACCCGCGTTACAACATTAAAATGCCAAGGTCGAACCCACGTTACAACATCAAAACGCTGGGGTCTAACCCGCGTTACAACAAGCGAAACGTGATCAACCCTCGCGTTCTGGATGTTCAGTCAACACCCAACCTCGCGTCTCAATCCTAAGACGCGAGGTTAGGGTCCTGAACGCTAGGTTGGGCGTTTGACTCATTCAAATATGAGTCGAACAGTTTCAGAACCGTTTTTCCCACGATCTGAGGAAATCACGTACACTTAGGAGCGGATTTAGATGACAGTTATACCCCCTTAATCCCCTATAAAAGCGAGTAAACTCAACTGAGTTAAAGGTTGGAATTTCTTGGCTCGGATGGACCACTGAAGGCTGGCATTTTTCGGATCTGGACTTGGCAGCAAAGGGGGAGCATCATAGATTAGGAGATCGGCATTCATCCTTGGGAGAATTCTTGAAGCCTTCAACCTTGGCTTGAGAACCGATTCTCGGTTCAAATCAACTCTTTCTCAAGAGTTTCCAACTCGTTCAGAGTTATCAACTCATCAAGAGTTTCAAACTTGCCACGCAAGTTCTCCACAACGTCAAATCGTGAGGAGGAGATATTTTTCCAGTGAATCAAGACGTGCGGATCGTCAATGGAGAGCAAACTCGACGCGAGTATTCGAGGGAGGCACTCCATCGCCACCGTGAAGAACCCAGTTTTAAACAAAGGGGAGAATCAAATTCGTTCTCCTCTCTTTTGTAATCGAGTTGTAACCGAGATTAAAGGAATCTAAGTCAAATTTCTTTTCTTCTCTCTATTGCAATTTTCCAACAAACAGTGGATTGTCAGATGTGTGATATTAACGTGACATAAGTTTATTGCGATTGGGGTAACTTTGAGGACCTATCGCTCTATTGGAGAGAGTTAATAAGTTGATTATAAGAGGTGTGATATTAACATGACAAATTGAGAGTGATGCAAGCTGAATTCATACTTTGTGGGGTTGATGATCGTCAGAAGTGTAATGTTAACTCGAGGATATTTGTAGATTTTGTGGTTGATAGAGGTATTCTATTGAACATGACAACTCAGAAAATTCATTACTCATAATCCAGTGGACCACAAATAAACCAACCCCTAATCTTGAACAAGTGCAGAAAAAAGATAGACATGGTACATTACCTAGTGGGCCACTATCTGACGAGTTTGACTTTCAGAGGTAACTGTTAACGTGATAGTTTTGTTAGACCCGTCATCCTACTAAAGAGGATTGGTGAGAGAATTTGGGGGAAATGGACTATCAAATGTATATTATTAACTTGATAGTTTGGTGGACTTACCATCCTATAGAAGAGGATTGGTGGGGGAATTTAGGGGAAATAGACTATCAGAGGTATATTATTAACTTGATAGTTTGGTAGACCCACCATCCTATTGAAGAGGATTGGTGGGAGAATTTGGGGGAAAATGGACTATCAGAGGTATATTGTTAACTTGATAGTTTGGTGGACCCGCCATCCTACTGAAGAGGACTGGCTTCAGTGGCCGTAGTATCTTCCCCTTCTGATTGAGAATATTAGGCTTGGTTCTGTTACTCAGATTGATTCTGCTTACTTTCTTCTTCAGCTTTAACCCTGGCAATGATTTTTTGAGTCTGTTCACCTTGAGAGATTAATTATCTCTAGGAATGACATTCTGCAATCCTTATTTGTGCTAGAAGGTCAGTCTGCAAGTTGTGTCGACATGTCTCCACTAAGGTAGACTGTGTCATACTTGACGAACATCGAAGAGTCATGCTTCGGAACCTCTTGACGAAGGCTTTGACAGGCTCCCTCTTCTTCTGCTTAATGACGAGAATGGTATGGATGAATACTTCTGTATCATCTTCAAAGAATATTAACAGGAAAAATCTCTCTAGATCCGCCTACTTTTGGATACATCCGACAGGTAGTTTCTTGAACCATTCAAAGACAACTTCCTTGAGGGTGCCAATGAACAATCGAGCTAGTATGACATTATTTGATATCACATTCTCAGTCTGTGACTTGAAATGATAGATATGTTGATTTGATGTTCCCGTGCTGTCAAATGTTTATAGCATCGGGACCTTAAACTTTGAAGGATAAGGGACTGTACCCCATTCGACAGGATAGGACCTAACAACTCCCTCATCTTGGAGCTCGCTTCTATTAACAATGGAATTGAGACGGGCTTCCAATTCTTCTATTTTAGCAGACTGGAGATTTTGCTCGTTCTCAGTCTCTTTTTCGGAGGATGATTCTACATGATAAGTTTCTTGCTCAACAGTCTCATTCACTCTTTGTTTCCCCTTCAATATGAATGATCCTCCTTTCCGGGAGGATTCCGGCTAAGGTTGTGACTCAGCTTTTTAGAAATTGGTTCTATTTGAAATAAATTGAGCCATCATATCCCGAAGTTGATTGATGGTTTCCTATTGTGCTTGGAGCATTGCTTGCTGCTCATCAACCCTCCTTGAGAGATCTTCAGAATTTTCTGCCATATGGGCGAAGCTCTCATGTCCAACGAAAGAGCTTGATGATTAGGACTCCTCAATGGCTAAGTGTTCATCATCGGAATTGGTTCCTCTGGCTAATCTCCGATAGATGACATGAGGAATGGCTCCCATTCGAGTCCGAGTGTGTCGGTAGATTCCTTCAAACTCGTTACTAATTTCTCTGATGCTTGGAGAATGATCCATCTCTGACTCATCAGAACTAGGGACTAATAATTTCCCTCTGCCGAACATGTTAGAAGTGACTCCAAAGTATTCATCCTCTGAAGTTTTCTTCCTGTGAGAACGTCGTTGGTTATTGAGCAAAGTAATGTTCGTTGGTCAGTTGAACGTCGATAAATTGATCGCGCATGAGCAGCACTGGCATCCCGAGATAATTGCAAAAATCAGTCATTTGCATTTGCATAATAAGCAACTTGTTGTATCAGCCTTTCTCCAGATATAAACTCTCTCAAATCTGTTGCAGAAACTTGAGAAGAGTTACTCGCTAATCACGAGGTTTGAATTGGAAACCCCAGCCCATGATTAGACAGGACTGGCACTTGGTGAACATGGATCTGGTTAAGATACATTGAATCCATGGATTTCTTATATCCGCCCCTCAATCTAGTTGCATCACCCAGAGTATTCAGGGGTCTCGCTGCCCAATCAGCGAGTCGGGGGCCCAGGGGGTGGCGCGCCCCTAGCCGGGGGGGTCCGGGGGGAGTGGATGAGCCCCTAACGGGGTTTGGGATAGTGCCCCGAAGCTCTACTGTATACACCAGGCTATGTATTGGATTTTATTGTTTGGGACCAATACTGTTGTTTGAAATCCATGTCGGCCACCCTGAACGCAACTTGACACATCGTGCAAGAAACATGAGGGTCGCGTTTGAAAATGTAAACATAGGCCTGGAGTCCACATTTTTGTTGAGCAACACAAGCCTGAGGTCTGCGTTTTTCTGGTGAAACGCAGTCCTGAGACTTGCGTTTGGAACTGTGAACACACTCTTGAGAGATGCATTCTGTTTGAGAAACGCACCTCTGAGGGCTATGTTTTGATGTTGGAACGCACCTCTGAGGGCCACATTCTGGTTGATCAACGTAGTTCTGAGGTCTGTGTTTTGATGTTGGAACACGTCTCTGAAGGTTACATTCTATTTAGGAAACGCACCCCTGAGTGCTGCATTTAGCTTGACTTATATGAGGCTCATGCTTGGGCACATAAAAGCGAGACTTGTGTTCTAAAGTAGAAACACAGAGCTCGTGTTGAGGCTCACAAACGCGGAGCTCACGTTGATTGGAGGATCAGTTCTCTTGGAGTTATGCTCGTCGTCAGGATCTCCTCATTCGTCGAGCGGCATTCTTCTTAACCTGTTTTAAGGTGTAGGCGTATAAAATTGCCTATAGGTCCCTTAGCACAGCTCGACAATGCCGATTCAACAAACGGACCATCGGGCGACGTATCCAAACAAAACTGTTAGCCCACAACGCCGAAGCCAAGCGATATGCGACGTAGCGGACTAACGAGGCTAACGAACCGCACGCAAACAACGGAATGCATCCATTCGCATGCGGAATCAAGCCAACGGT
>BQKN01000038.1:763745-799292 GCA_022839385.1 Asparagus kiusianus
GGTGGTCCACGGATAAACCCCGGCGTAGGCAAACAACCCACGCAAGCGAGTGACCGTAAAACAGGAGCTCGCGATTTGTTCGACAAACAAGGAAACAAAGTTGTAATCTTTCTTTTCTTTTATTTTGATTTTCATTGTAACCGGATCTTATAAAAAGACCGGATCTTTGTAACCGATAAACAGTTATTGAGATGGTAATGATATCAATGAAGAAAGATTTGATTTTTCCCGCGAACATAAGGCCTTGGTGGCGTCACCATCTAGGTTGACCTGGTTTGGCACCACAATAGGCCTCTTGCGACCCGATACCCGTCGCCTTGGTGCGGGTTTGGCTAAAGCTAAGCCCACTCCATCGGAGGAGGGGCTGTCCGAGCAATCTGGCCCCAAGGAGAGGTCTTCTTTGGGTGATTCAGCTACAATTAGAACAGTTGGAGTTTATTCTCTTTGGAGACTTTGTGGATCTTGCTCATAGCCTTGGGGATAAGGGATCCAAAGGAAAAAACTTCATCATACTTGGCTTAATCAAACTCTACCATGAGAGTTTCGACCATTGTTCCAACGAGGTTAACGTCGTATTGCGCCACGACTTCTTCGTCAGTGAAGCTAGTCCCCAGCGGAGTCATCATCTTTTGTTTGTTGGAAAATTTGTAAGGAGACAATTGAAAGAATTGAACTTGATTTATTCCCTCTAACTGCATAGAAAAAGGAATGTTTACAATTCTCCCGATCTCTAACTGATTACAATTTTAATTTTTGATTACAAAAGAGAAGAGGATCAATATAAATTCCTTCCTTTGTTTAATTCTGGGTTCTTTCTTGGTGTCGATGAGATGCCTCCCTCGACGTTCGTATCGAGTTTGCTTCTCGTTGACGATCCGTCCGTCTTACTTCACTAGAATAATTAATGAAACTTGCGAGGCAAGTTTTAAGATAACTCTTGATGAGTTTAAGAACTCCGTGCGACTTTAAACTCTGTAACAGAGTTGATTTGAACCGCAATTCGGTTAATAAGTCAAGTATCAAAGCTCCTTGATCTCGGTTGCTGAAGAACGCTCCAAGCACTTTGCTGATATCTAGATCCAAAAATGCTTAAAAGATCTAAAGATCTAAAGATTGCCAAGATCCGATCTACCCAAGAGATCTCTCCTGATCCCAAAAAGCTAGCCCTTAACTCAGTTAAGTTTGTTGAGATTTATAGGGGGATTAAGGGGTGTAATTGCCTCCTTAATTCGCTCCTAAGTGGGGGAGTGATCTCCTCAAATCGTAAAAAATGGTTTTGAAAGTGTTCTGGTCGTATTTGAACGAGTCAAACGCAAAATCTACATTCTGGCATGAATTCTGCGTTTGATCGCAGTGTCTGGAAGCTCGAATGCAGCGTCTAGAAGCTCGGACGCAGTGGTTTGGAAGCTGCGTTGGCAGCTTGGAAGATGTGTTTGGCAGCACTTGGAAGCTGCATTAGGTAGTGCTTGGAAGCTGCGTTAGTAATTGAATTTGATCTGCGTCTGTAGCGTTCGGAGGTTGCGTTTGCGCCCAAACGTGAGTTGTGTTTGCGTTAGTAATTGAATTTGAAGAGACCGTCAATTTGTAGTCTCTTTTGCTAGAGCGTTGCAAAGATCGTCATCTTGTAACATTCGTCTTAGCTCCTTGAAAATATGAGAGTAGTCAGATTGTAACTCCCGATGTTGATTGTGAAGGCTGTTGAATTAGAGCTTTCATCGGTTGTTATGAAGGTTGTCAGATTATAACATTCATCGATCTACGTGAAAGTTTTCAAATTGTAGCCTTCTGGAAGCCATCAAATTGTTCCATCATCGATGTTTGATGGGGATCAGCTATTTGCAGCAATTTTTAGACAGCCTACAAGGACTCCCAACTAGAAGCTTGTTGAAGATACTCTAACGATGGTGCCGAAAGTTTGTGGGGCCCACGCTCTTTATTTTTTGTTAATCACGTTTATTTTTGCTTTGTCTTCTTACTGGCACTAAAAGGCAGCAAAGGCAGATTGATAACATCACAATGGAATATTCACATGAGAAGCATGTGTCATCAAGTCAATCTGTGCCTAACTTTTTACTTTTTGCTGTTTATCGGCTGCGTGCCTAAATTCTTAGGTGGAAGCCAAGCTATCAAAGGCAAATTGGTTGTTCACACGTGCTCTTAACATTCATCCTAATTATGATATTCTAATCAGTTTAGGTAGAGAAGAAAGCAGCCAAAGTGACGTGAACATCAATTAACCAAACCAATTTCCTTTCTCCCTACTATCATCATATGATTCCATGTTTCATTTTTGTAACGTTAAACATGTTGGATCCTCAGAATTTGATCAACTCTGCCTATCAACACACGGTTCACGACCCACCGTCACATGTCCACGGGGACTTATGAGAGATTGATTTATTTAAGACAAAATAATTAAATTTTACTTCCCACTATGTTACTAAAAATATCAGTAGTTAATATATAGTTTGAAAACTCATTTTTTAAAGCGGTTTTGATCAAAAAAATCCAATAGATGCATGCTCAATCTTCCATTGGAACTCTTGTTAATTTATTGATTTATAATTTAAGATTATACAGTCCACCCTAATTACTTTATATAAAGTAATTTTATGCACCCAGATTGCAAAGTCATCGTTCCCTCTTTCGATTTATTGCTATATATCATACTAAAAGTGGAGTATTTCATATTGTTGAGAAAGAAAGAAAGAAAGAAAGAAAGAAATAATAAACATATATGATATATACTCTCTCCGCCTCGTTCATCATTTGATAAACCTCAAATTTTGGACGAACATCAGAAGAATGATGCGAGCATCACAAGAGAGATCTGAAACACCAAACCAGGCCAAAACCAGCCGCACCATTATACCATAACTGCTTACGTACCCTCTAACCGGGATCAAGCTAACCATAGCTCTGAATAGTCTCCATATAGTCTCCACCTCATCCCATCACCGTCCCGAAGGGCCATGCCCTCTTGGGCAGATCAACACGGCGTGACATGAAGTAAGTCCAAACAATACTAAAACTTGCTAGCTGTCACCACTTTGGTTAACATGTCTGCAGGATTCTCATTTGTGTGCACTTTCATGAGAGAAATATCACCTTCCTCTATGACATCCTACACAAAATGATATCTGACTTCGATATGATTAGTACGAGCATTATGAACTTGATTCTTAGCCAAATAAATCGTACTCTAGCTATCGCACCACAAGTTCACACACTCCTGCTCAATCTCCTAATTATGTAGAAGACCCCACAACCACAATGCTTCCTTTACTCCTTCTGTCATGACCATGTACTCAGTCTCTGTAGTAGAAAGTACCACTGTAGTCTGTAATATCGATCGCCAACTAACTGGAGCACCATGTATTCTGAACACATAACCAGCAGTAGATCGTCGTCTGACTAGATCGCCCGCATAATCTGAGTCTACAAACCCATCAATCTGATATGTATCTTCACCAAAACACAAACCCGTATCACCGGTACCCTTCAAGTACCTCAGGACCCATTCCACTGCTTTCCAATGCATCTTTCTTAGATTCGTCATGAACCTACTGACAACACCAATCACCTATAAAATATTTGGATGTGTACACACCATTGCGTATATCAAACTGCCAACTGCACTAGCATAAGGTACACACTCCATGTTTGCTTTTCTTCCGCTGTAATGGGAGATTGTTTACCTATGAGCCTGAAGTGTGGGGCCAATGGAGTCACCACTGACTTAGCACTTTACATCCCAAACCTTGCGATAACCAGCTCAATGTAGCCCTTCTAACTCAAGAACAATCACCGATTTGCTCGCTCTCTCAATACTCAGTATTTTCTTAGTAGCGCCCATGTCTTTCATCTCGAATTCTTTACCAAGTTAAGATTTTAACCTATCTATCTCCACCTTACTTCTCGAAACAATAAGCATGTCATCCACATACAAAAGATAATCATCTCCACGAAGCTTTAGAATATAGACACAACAGTCATAATCGCTTCTAGAGAACCCATGCTTTAGCGTGAAGGAGTCAAATCATTTGTACCACTACCGATGAGATTGTTTCAATCCATAAAGTGATTTTCTCAAGAGACATACATGATGCTCCTTATCCCTAACCTTGTAACCCTCAGGCTGATGCATATAGATTTCCTCCTCAAAGTCTCCATGCAAGAAGACTATTTTGACATCGAGTTGTTCCAGGTCAAGATCACCATCAGTAACAATACTCAATAACACCTGAATAGAAGTGTGCTTTACTACCGGAAAAAAGATCTCATTGTAATCCACACACTCTCTTTGTGCAAATCCCTTAGCCATTAGTCTAGCCTTGTACCTTGTACCGCTAAGCTCGGAAGGATCCTTCTTTCTCTTGTACACCCACTTACAACCAATAGTTTTCCTCCCTATAGGTAATGGGACTATCTCCCATATTTGGTTCTTCAAGAGAGATTCCATCTCTTCCTCCATCGCAACTAACCAACTCTCACTATCCCTGTACTGAATAGCTTCTTTGAAGGTGATCGGCTCATCACCCTCCACCGAGAATGTATACTCAACCAAATTTACCTGCCCATAGTGTTTCAGAGGCTGATCTAACCCCAGCTTCTGAACTTGCTTGTATTCTAGCATTGGCCTAGTAGAAGCCAAACTATTTTTGAGCTGTTGTTGTTGTAATACTTGTACATTTTCTTGCTGAACCTCTTCCTGTTCAAGCTCATCATCACTCTTTTCCCGAGTGTCTCCATGATACACCTCTTGAACACGACTAGAACGTGGTTGATCTTTAGGTTCTACCCCAATCATCTGGGATTTTGAGGTCCTAACAGTCTCAACACCATCATCCTCGGGCGCCCTACCTTTTGATAAAGCTATCATGGATTTCTCATCAAACGTAACATATTTGCTGATCACGAACTTAGAATCTTCTGTAAACCAAAGGTGATAGCCTTTTACGTCCTTTGCATATCCTAAGAATATTGTCTTCTTGACGCATACATCAAGCTTTCCCTTGTTGACGTGATAGTATGTTGTACATCCGAAAATCCTGAGTCTGTCGTAATCTGCATGCTCCCCTGACCATACCCTAAAGGGTACATCACCATCCAATGTCGAATATGGAGAATGATTCACTATGTAACAAGCTGTAATAACCGCTTCTCCCACCATTCTTTGCCCAAACCAGTATATAAGTGCATACTCATTGCTTTCTCCCGTAATGTACGGTTCAGTCTCTCTATGACTCCATTCTGTTGTAGTCTTGATTTTGATCTAGACTTTCCTCCCTTACATTTTCCTCGCTCATTGCCTCTTCCTCTTACAAACAATCCATATACTTGCTCCTTGTTATCACTAGTAGCCATGTCACTAGTTGTAATTTTTCGAAGATCATCTGCTAGAAGCGCCGTTCTAGTCTCATCTATCTTTAAATTATTACCTACAAGCATCAATATTTATACCAGATTCTCATAAGACTTCGGTAAAAAAAGAAGTAGCAGAAGTGCTTGATCATCATCTTCTACATTCACATCAATATCCTTCAAATCGGATATGATCTTATCGAACTTATTGATGTACTCCCGGATTGATGAGCCTTCCTCCATCTTGCAAGTATACAATTTGAATTTCAAGTAGATCCGATTTGTTAGACTCTTCGTCATGCAGGTACTCTCTAACTTTGACTACACACCCGCCATCGTTGCCTCTCCATCTACCAAGAAAGCGACATCCCTCTCAAAGTATAGGATAATCAATACTCGTGCTTTGAGATCTAACTCTTCCCAATCCACATCTGACATATCTTTGTGCTTCTTTTCTTTTCCTACCAAAGTATTGTGCAATTTCTGTGAACTCAACGAGTTTTTCATTTGCATCCTCCAATAGGAAAAATCATTCTTCCCATTAAACTTCTCAATCTCATACTTTCCCACTTTGACTATTTTACTGGTAGAAGCCATTCTCCGCTTGTTTTAGTAAATCCGCTTCTCTCAGGAATTTCAACAAACACTTTGTGTGTACCACACAATAACCAAGCACCACCTCAAATCGGAAGTTTTACCACCACCAATCTGATTAAGGAGCTCTGATATCAATTGTTGGGGGCCGATACACCCACCTTGCCGCTGAAGCGAATCATCTTAAGAAAAAACCCTGGTTTTTGTTTTCACAAAACACAAGCCAATCTTGATGTTCTTGTTTCGATAACGAAAACAAGAACAAAAATGAACATCTCAGCAAGGTGAGATATACACTCTTCCCAATATCAGATCTAGGTCTGAATATCGAAGGAACTAACCAACACAAGCAATAGGCAATACAATAAGTGAGACACAAGATTTACGTGATTCGACAAACTTGTCTACGTCTACGAGGAGGGATGAAGGGAGATTCCACTATGATGAAGAACACCAACGATTTGTACAACCCACAAGCTCATCCCAAAGAGATGAGGCTTCGATTTTACCCAAGAAAGATGATCTCTTTCTTGTACAATCACTCCAAGTTCTCTCTCTTTTTCTCTCATCAAGATCTTGTTAGACCCTAGAGGGGGAGTGATTAGGGTCTTATGCTAATCTAATCCGATTTAAATACCAATTAAAATTACTTAACAAATATATTCTTGCAAGATAGATATACGAGAGATATAAGCAAGAATAAGCAATGTGAACAATGAGATATATCCTATATGATAGAAATATATGCAAGGATATATAAACAACACAAAGGTAAACAATCTAAACAAGATAGTGGATGATATAGAAATGAGCAATGCACAATGGCGATATAAGATATGAACATAAATATGAAAGAACGCCAAAGCACACTCAAACAAGCAATATGATCACGGAGTTCGGACCTTCCGTCCTACGTCTCCGCTCCCCACTCCCGGGGAGAAATCCACTATCACAACCGGGTTTTCTACGCTCACCCGAATAACGTTTACACCTCACAATGTCGGTTTTTAACGCTCACCGAACAACGTTCACTCCTGTTCGTTGGAAATTTTGTAACAAGAAGAATAGTAAAAAGAATTGTATTTGATTTTATTCTCTCTAACTGCTTAGAAAAAGAATGATTACAACTCTCTCAACTCTCAATTACAATTTGAATTCCGGGGTACAAAAGAGAAGAGAATGAATTTTGATTCTCCCCTTTGTTTAAGACTGGGTTCTTCACGGTGGCGATGAGATGCTTCCTTCGAGTGCTCGCGTCGAATTTGCTTCTCGTTGACGATCTGAATACTTCAACTTGCTGGAACAACTGACTTTTATAGTTGATGACTCTTGCCGAGTATTGTAACTCAGAACGAGTAACAAACTCTGATAACAAGAGTTGTTTGAACCGAAAATGATTCGATTAATTAGCCAAATATGTAATGTCTGGATTCTCCCTTGGATGTTGATTCCCCAGACTGTATAAAGAGTTAAATCTCCAACTCTTTCTCAGAAGATCCGATCTAAGCCTCTCAAGATCTGATTATCCCAAATCCGATCCTTTAACTCTGCTGAGTTTGTTGTTATTTATAGGGGGATCGGGGGTGTAACTGCCCCCATAATCCGCGCCTAAGTGGGGGATTAGTTACCCCATTAATCGGGTGTAACAACCCACGTAAACCATTCCCCAAATCGTGGGTTGAGAACAGCTTCAGAGTTGTTACAATCGTGTTTGAATAAGTCAGACGAGCTGCGTTGAGCAGCGATGAGCTGCGTTGAGCAGCGGCCGATGAGCTGCGTTGGGCAGCGATGAGCTGCGTTTGACAGCGATGAGCTGCGTCGAGCAGCGGCTGATGAGCTGCGTTTGACGGCGATGAGCTGCGTCGAGCAGCGGCTGATGAGCTGCGTTTGACGGCGATGAGCTGCGTCGAGCAGCGACTGATGAGCTGCGTTGGGCAGCGATGAGCTGCGTTTGGCAGCGGTTGATGAGCTGCGTTTGAGCAGCGATGAGCTGCGTTCGGCAGCGGTTGATGAGCTGCGTTGGGCAGCGATGAGCTGCGTTCGAGCTGTGCATGTATCCTTTGTCTTTATATATGGATGACACCAATGACCAATCAAGAAGGTACTATTCAGGTCATTTGTGATAATTGAGATGTCCCAATAACGCTCTATCAACTGCAGGTCACAATCTTCGCTAAGATATCTTGATCATGAGCTTCTCAGCATACTGAAGATTTGCTTAAGGCCCTTCTAGATCTTCCCGCTTTTCTAAAATCATTACACTGCTCATCAGCATCTCTGATAGTGATTTCAGCCATGTTGTTGTTGTGAAGATTATCTGATCGTAACCTTCATCGATCTTCCTGGAGTGACTTTCTGAAAGTCGTCATATTGTAACTTTCAGCATCAGTATTTGATGGGGAACCAGCTATCTTATTGTAAATTTTAGACAGCCTACAACTCCTCACACTCGGTTTTCTAGTTCACCGAAAACTTTCACAACACATACGGTTTTCTAGCTCACCGAAAACCTTTCAACACTCACAATATAACAAATATAAATTTGTTCTCTACAATAGATGAGAACTCAATGAATCCCAATATCACTAAAAAACACACTACTATCCAACAATATATTGTATGAAACACTATAAGCTCAAATGTGGATAAGTGTGATAAGAGAGAATAAATGAAATCTAACTCAATCAACAAATTAGCAATGATAACGTATAAATAATCAAGAACAAATTGCTAGAGAATAGAGTTAGAAAACTTCTCTATAAAACACAAGAGAGGTTGAAGAAGATTGAGGATGAATTCCTCAATTTGAAGAGCAAGCCACCTCTTGTTAAACCAAACTAAAAACTCTTAAACAAACTTTGATAATCTTTTAAACTTTTGTTAAAAACACATAAAAACTATATATGCTGAAGAATACATTAGGGGGTTTATATAGGAAGAGAAAACAGTGCAAAAAACCCAATGAAGACCAGCAAAATATCCCAAAAAGCAAGAACCATATTTTTCTCAGAACTAGCCGTTAGAGAGCTTATCAGTCGACTGACGGGCGGTGTCAGTCGACTGATGAGCTGATCGTTAAATTCAAATACCAGCTTTTCAGTCGACTGATGAAAACTTATCAGTCGACTGACATGGTCAGTCGACACATCAGTCGACTAAAATGGAGCAGAGGCTAAATGAAGATTCCAGCCATATTTTTTAGTCGACACATCAGTCGACTGATAACAAGAAATCTGCCAGAATCAGTTCTGAAGATGATTTTTGAAGCTCTATTAAAAATAGCAAATAATTTCCAAAAAATGTAAAACTTTGGGGAAAGTTTATGAACATGAATATGAACATGTTGGAAAAGGAATTTTTTAAATAGCTCTTCCCATTTGTAAAAACATTTGAATATGCAAAAAGGCTAAAATACATGTTTTTCAAAACATGTTGTTTTTGTCATTTTGGTTCAAATCAACAAATGAAAACTTGTATATACTTTATATGGGCATAGTAAAGGATATTAACATAGTTTATATGACCCAAAACATATTTGAACGTATTTTGCATAAAAACCTTTGTTTTAATGAAAAATTCATATGATGTATGTGTGTGTATTTGAGCTCATAGAATGTCACACAGTATATAAACCTATACTAAGTATACCAAGAAGAATTCTTCTGAAGCCTGGGCTTGAATTGACTAGAGATGTGCATGGCTTCAATAACTGAGTTGTAGGTCAAATTCTTGTATATACCTGTATATGCTAAAACAACACTAAACAAGATACTGAAAACAAGATCAGTGGTAAATTGTTTGTTAAAGCATCATCAAAACAAAAGGACTCAACAATCTCCCCCTTTTTGATGATGACAAACAATTTACTAGTGTGAATAATGGTTCAATAATTCCACTGATATTAAATACACAAAAAGTTGCAATTATACTCACAAACCAACCAAGTCATGCTTATACTTTCTCCCCCTTTGGCAACATCAAAAAGAGGGAAAGGTGGTAGCTAAAGAGGCTCCCCCTAAGAATGAGCATGGGTGAGAAAATAAATAGGGATTCTCCCCCTATTTAAATGCCTGTAAGAGTGATTAGAAGATGCAAAAAATATTTGTGAAATAATAGTATATGGAGAACAAGCATATTAAACACCATATCCATGCATGTATGCATAGGCATCAAACACACAAAGGTGTCAAACATATAAACCATCACATAAGATATCAAAACACATAAACCATCATATAAACAAAGTGCTACATAACATAGTTTTCCACAATCATAATCCAAAATACATAACAGGTGATAAAACAAATAAAATCTACATCAAGTAGATGAGGGTCCCGATCCCTGAGATGGCTTCAAGATGGTGAGAATCTCTGTGAGTTGGTGCCCCAAGCTCTCTGTATGTAGGAAAATTGCAATGAAAAGAACAAAAGAAGATTGAATTGAATTCCTTTAATTCCGATTACAACTCGAATACAAAAGAGAAGAAAACGAATTTGGTTTTCTCCTTTGTTTAAAACTGGGTTCTTCACGGTAGCGATGGAGTGCTTCCTTCGATTGATTATGTCAAACTTGCTCTCCGTTGACAATCTGACCGTCTCTTATCTCGTGGGAACGATGAACTTCTGTGAGAAGTTTTATACGTAACTCTTTAACAAGTTTAAGAACTCTGAACGAGTTGAAACTCTATAGATAGAGTTGTTAGAACCGAAAATTCGGTTAATGACCAAGCAGATATTTCGTTGTTGAAGAATCCTCTCAGATTTGATCTTCTGAGCTTGATTCAAAAATCCTATCTCCAAGGATTTTGCTGTTGCTGCTGTTGAATCACCAAACCCGAGTGGTTGAGATACTCCAGAATTCACCCTTTGCTGCTCTTCCGTTTAGATTTTGGGAATCCAATCTCCAAAATCCAACCCTTAATTCGTTGGGTTCGTTGAGTTTTTATAGGGGGATAAGAGGTTGTAACTGCCCTCTAAATCCGCTCCTAAGTGGGCGAGATTTCCTCAGATCGTGGGAAAACAGTTCTGAAACCGTTCGACTCGTGTTTGAACAAGTCAAACGCCCAACCTGGCGTTCAGGACCCAACTTCGTATCTTAGAATTGTGACGCGAGGTTGGGTGTTGGCTGAACATCCATGAACGCGAGGGTCGCTCGCGTTTTGGCTTGTTGCCTGCTTGGAAACGCGGGGGTCTCCTGTACTTCCAGAATTGTAACGCGAGGATGACTTCTGCGTTTGAGAAGAAGTTTGTTGACTTGTAACCTCTTCTGTAAGGTGTTGCAAGGACCGTCGTTCAATAATCCTCGCTTTAGCTGTTATGAGGTGTGAAAGTCGTTAGATTGTAACTTTCACTGTTGATTGTGAAGACTGCTGAATAGAGTTTTCATCAGCTATCAGAAGCGCTGTTGAATTGTAACCCTTCTCGATCTGTGTGAAAAGCCCTCCATTCGCAACCTTCGAAAGCTATCTGATTGTAGCTTTCATTGTTGGAACTTGACGGGAATCAATCATCCATAGTGACTTTTAGACGAATATTTGCCCACAGCTCTCTACCAAGCAACTCACCAACTAAGTCCAACCTTTTATTTCTAAAATCATTACACTGCTCATCAGCATCTCTAATAGTTGCTAATATAATATTGGTCATGTTGTTGTCGCAACCATCAAGATCAATCATCTCAAACATGAGGTCGTGTTTGTAGCGATTATAATGCTGCGGATGTAATGATTTAGAAATCTCATCTGTTTCGATCGTAAGGATGAATTCTGCTTCTCGATTTGAAGGAACCATTGCCTTGTAATCTCGTAGGGATCAGCTATCTATTGTGATTTTTAGACAGCCTACAGAACCCCCTCCAAAGTTTTCAAAAGTTCGCGGTTGACTGGGACGAATTTTCGGAATACTTTGGATCCCAAAATTTTGTAGATTGATTGTCCACTCCATCTGATTAGAAGACGTCGCGGAACTGGTTGTCGGAATGTTAAGATGTTGCTTCCTCGAACCAAACAATACAGCTTTTGAGCCTTGATGACAATGAAGGACGAAGCACGCTCCAGCTCTAGTCTGATGGTTTTAGCGTTGTTGATTGTAATCTGCTTACACCCATCTGATAGACTCCCCAGTGGAGTCGCTTGTTGCTTTTCGATTTTGGTGGCTGACCTCAATTTTCCTCTATTTATTTAGGGTCTTATTGATTGTAATGCGTAGGTGAACTCTGTGCCTGAGAGCTTGAACGCGTAGGTGAGCCCTGCGTTTGGAATCTCAACCAACTCGGACGCGAGGGTCGAGTTTGGGCGGGATTCTGACCTCGAATCCCGTCCGTTACGATTTGACAGCTCACCGCTGTCTATAAATAGACCGCTAAGGGTCAAATCAAGAGTCATTCGACTCTTCTTGAAATTCTAACGAAAAGTTTTCGTTCTCATCTCCGACGAAAAGAACTGTTCCTCTTCTCCTCTGACGAGAACCCATGGCGCCCAAGAAGACCGTCTCTCGTCCCTCCAGGTCCGACGCTGCTGCAGCTCAGGGGTCGGCGCCGTCTGCGCCGGCCGGCGGCGCTGCTGCTCAGGCGAACATGCCGCCTCAGCTTCCTTTGATCGGCGGTAAGTATGACCTCCGTGGTCGTTAAACTTGCTTTGGCAAGTTCTGATCTTTGGATCTACGAGGAAACTCGTTTCGACAACGCGGGGCTCGACTCCGTCGTTTGGTGTTTTTTGTCGAGGGGTTCGACCTCCACGTTTGACATTGATGACGCGAGGTTCGACCTTCGCGTCTAAAATTGATGACGCGAGGTTCGACCTTCGCATCTGAAATTGATGACGCGAGGTTCGACCTTCGCGTCTGATATTTTTGACGCGCGGCTCGACCCTCGCGTCTGAAATTCTTATTGATGCTAAGTTCGACCCTCGCGTCTGAACTTTACCTTTATGTTATCTAACTTTTTCTTTATTTTGCAGTGCGTCATACTGCTGAGCCTCTTCCCTTTTGCCATCATTTTGGTCATGAAGGTGGCGTGGACTCGAATATGACGTTCAACCTTCGTCAAGAACTCCCAATTTTCCGAATTAAGGATAAGAATCGTGCGGAATTGATCACCCAAGCTTCTCCTGAGACCCTTAGGATATTGGTTACGGACGCTCGACTGGAAAACCCGAGCCGTAAGCCAATAATCAAACCTGGATTCCTCTTCGGGGACTTTGTTGACTTCGAAGCAAGTATCGCTTATGACGGGGACTACAAGTGGCTACGAAAAGTTGGAGACCGCAACCTTTTCTTGCCCAATATGGAGAGGATGTTCCCCATATCTTATTTTCAGTGTGCTTCCGTCCTAAGGCGTATGGATTGGCCCCTGGTTAAAGATCAAGATGGGATCGCTCTCGAAACTCTGACTTTTCACGGGGTTCGCATAGTTGGTTATAACCGGCAGGTGACAGCTTTACGGCCAGGTTTATTTGCTAAGGAGTATCCCCTCGGCGAAGTGGCCAGTCCAGCGAATACCTTTGTCAAGAGGTTTTTGGAGAAGAAGGGAGAGTTTCCCGCGCAAGGATTTAGAACTCCTGGCTGGGTTCATTCTCCAGTGACAGGGTGGTGGACCCGGATGACCAAGTTCGTATTGGATGAATTGAAAGTTCCTCTTGCTCGAGCTGGATTGCAGGTTCCTGTACGGGCTACCAAGTTTGGGATTATCCAGAGCCACTTCCATTTCTTCTCCATATTGGAGAAATATAGTCCTGATTCTTGTACTTTTTTCACCCCTGTGGGGGAGCTAGGCTTCGCTCTTCATGAGATGCATGAAGTCTCGGGTCTTCTTCTTAGGGATTTACCGTATGAAGAATTTGTTCCGGGATCAGCGGAACTTAGAATTTTAAAGAAGATCAACCCTGAAATTTATGCCACTCTCTGGGAAGTCATGTGTCACTTCCATATTTGTATGCAGCAGACGGGGGCCTGAGGGAGCGGCATTAAACAAGTGTCTTGGGCGGAATATTTATTCCAGAACTTGACCAATAAGGGAGCCTTAGTGACCAAGTTACCCGCTAGCACTTTGGAGGAGGTCCAAGCCCGCATCGACGATGCTACCTCCTATTACACCAATGAGGCCAAGGAAGATGTTTTCCCGGCTCATACGGAGTTTGAGAGCTTCCACTACCAAGCTCTGCTCCCCATTTCTGATACGGCGCTCTTGGTTGGATACTTAATGTTGTGGCTCAAGCGGTGCGTCGTTCCTACCAGGCCGGTCGACACTCTCGTTATTGAGGTGATCTACCCGGCTGTCCTTTTGGCTCATGGGAAACCTGTGAGTCTCCTTCATGCCATGGTGAGTTGTTTGCAGCATGGACTGCGAGAGTTGGCTTCGGACTTCGTTGGTGTTTCAGAGGTGGAGTCTGAGGGTTACAAGACTTTCAAAACTCCCAATCCTAGGGTGCCATTGCTATACACCTATCTGATGGCTTGGTACGTGCTCCACTGTCCTCCGTTGATGAGTGCAACCTCTCCCCCAGGAGATTCATTCATCCTGTTCGTGCAACGATTAGAGTCTGCGAAATGGGAAGGGGGGTATATGGTTAGGATCCGTCAAATTTTGGCGCGAGACACTCATTTCCATATCTTCTGTTGTTTTCCTGATTTTGAAGGCGGTGTTTATAGAGCGGAGTATCAGGATGTAGCAGGTCCTAATGGATTCACTCAGCTGAGCGGGGGTGTTTTTCATTGGCTGCTTTCTATCAAGCCTGGTTATTTGATCTTCCGACAATGCGCTCACTGTTTCATCGAGCCTTACCAGCCCTATAGGTTTGCTCGCCAATTTGGGTACGATCAAGTGTACATCAGGAACCCTCGTCCTCAACTCTCAATTGTGGGTAATTTATATGAAGGAGCCAGGGCTTGGTATTATTCTGTGGCAGGTTGTACTAAAGCCATCTTCAGGCTTCCTCATAAAACACCCAACTCCTACACTTCTATAAGCTTCTGTAATTGGTATTTTGCCGCTTTTCAGACTCCCAATTACAACCTGAATACATCTTGCCTAAAAGACATTAGGCATATGTATGCTTTAAGAAAGGGGTCCAAGACATCCCGCTTGAGAGGGATTGACGAGTTCCTATCCATCGAGAATCAACCGGCTGGACAGGAAGAAGAACAAAGAGCTGAGCCTGTTCCGGTGGAAGAGCAACAAGCGGTTGATCCCCCCATGACCAGAGCAGCTGGGAAGAGAAAACTCTCAGCGGATGAGACCGGCAAGTATGATAAACAGATTCGTCAGAAGTTGCTGGTTGATTCACCTCCCCCCAAAGGCCAACAAAAATCTAAATTGATGGCTGATGCCATCAGAGCTGCTGAAGATGAAGGACAACAGCAATCTTCTGTTGCGGGCCTGCCATATAAAACTGGGCTTCGTTCTCATGGCCCAGCCCTGTCGAGCGATGCATCTTCTTACCATCCCCCTCAGGATGAAGAGGATGAGTTAATGGCCGTAGATGCAGAATCTGCTCCAGCGATGGACCTTCCTAAGTCTCCTGCCTTAGAATCAGGGGGTCTCGAAGGAAATTTATCACCTCCTCCTTTAGTACTAATGTCGCAACCTGGTGGTTTAGTGCCCAGTCCTACAACGGGACTTATGACTAAACCAGCTGTCGACACAGATCTTCCTGAACCTTCCGCTACCCGGGATGATGAGGAGCGAGTTGATTATGAAGGTTCCTCGATTGGTGATGGAGCTGACGAAGATAGAGGTGGTGAGGATGCTGAAGTTAGCAATTTGTCTGGTGATGATGCGGAAGATGAAGAGCATACTTCCATAGATGATATAACCATTTTTGACGACGCTCCCAAAGCTCCATCTGATAAAGCATTTGGTTATACTCCTTTTTATCTCACCGGTAATCTTAGTTTGTTTCGACTTATTCCGCATGCTCTTTTCGCGTTCCGACCGTTTTTTCGTGCAGGTTCATCTACTCCCGGGACTACTTCAGCTGCTCCTTTAGAGCAAGAACCTGCACAAGTGTCGGCTCCTCCACAAGAGCAACATTTATCTGGCTCCCCTACGGCGACTGTTTCACCTGTAGCGTTGTCTGAAACTACTGCTGCGACTTCTCCTCTGGAACAGCCGGTCGTGCAGGTGTCGGCTCCTTTGCAGGAGCAAACCTTACATGACTCTTCTGTGGTAGCTACTTCACCGAAAGCGGTAATGAAGATCTCACTCACTCCAACAGAGGCTGGGCCAAGCTCATCTCAGGCGAAGGCATTGATGGCTTTGACCTCAAGTCCTTCGCAATTGAACATTTCAATTGCTTCTGCAGCTTCGGCACCTGGATCGCCTGCTAGTCATCATCTTAACGCACCAATCTTAGCTGCTAAAGGGGTATCTTCGGGTGCGGTTTTCAGTCTCGCTAATGCACCTAAATTCCTTCAAATCTCTTTGGTGTATCTAAACAGTCTTGCGAAGACGGTAGTTGAGTCCCTGATGAATAGTCAAGGAACTTTGAACTCCTTTCGACCTCTTCTGGAGGCGGGCTTGAACGGGGTCAGGAGCGTGGGCGAAACTCAATGGTTCGAGTGCTGCTCAGAGATTATCCTTCGTTTGGAGGAGAAATTACAACGCTTTGAGACCATAGGCCAAAGTGACCTTCAGCCGCAAATTATGTCAACTCTGGCTAGTCTTCAGGTCGCTGAAGTGATACACCGAGAAACACTAGAACGGGACTTAGCTGAAAAAGAGCGTCAGATCGCAGAGCTTCGTGAGCATAACATTCAAAAGCGAGAAGAACTAGAACGCTCAACTGCTTCTATGAATTCGCTTCGGGACAGACTTGTCGAAGCTGAAGCCGAAGTCCTGCGATTGAAAGCTGAACTTTCCCGCAAGGAAGGCATCGTCAATATCCTTCGTGCCCAAAACGCAACTGGTTCTTTGGAATATCATACACAGGCTCAAGCCCTGAAGCAGGCCAGGAATGAAGTGGCAGCCATTATCATACCAAGTGAGGATGAACTTCGGGCTAAGGCGGAAGCTATGGTGCGGGCCAAACACGAGGAAGAATTGGCTGAACTCAAGACTCAACTCATATCTTTTGATTTGATGCGTGAGTGAAGTTGGTTTTTTTTTTTTGTAATGTTCTTCTGACAAGAACAAGTTTGTTTTGTATCACTTTCTTCTAACTCTTGAATAAAAAGTGATATTGGTCCCTCGTTCTTTCTTGCATTTGTCATGTTTTGATATTAAATAACAAATCACGAGAAATGCCCAAGGTGTATTCACGACTTAGCGTAGATTTCCGGGATAGCCGAGAGTTAGAAAGTTTCATTTATTATCATTTAAGATAACTCTAGAAAATTTCAAAATGTTGGGGATAAACGTTGAATCATTTTCCCAGAACAGAGCTGAAGAGTAGAATTCTTCCTGTGTCATTTTGGCTTTAAACACTGAAAGAAGTTTATGAGTGCCAGAGGTGTAATTTTAACTTAGCATGGACTTTCTCCTATGGGGAGATTCCGAACTTTTCCTTATTATCACTAATGATATCCCTGGAAAGTACTTAGTCCATTAGGAATCTTATGAGAACATCTCTTATATAACGGGGTAAAAAGGGTTCAAATAAGAGGGTTTAGACTGTTAGAGGTGCAAGGTTAACATAACAGGAAAGGGTGTTGCGATCGGGGCAATTTTGAGGACTTATCGCTCTATTGGAGAGAGTCGATAAGTTGATTTTCGTCAGAGGTGTAATTTTAACGTGACGTGGAGAGATTGCGATCGGAGCAATTTTGAGGACTTATCGCTCTATTGGAGAGAGTCGATAAGTTGGTTTTCGTCAGAGGTGTAATTTTAACGTGACGTGGAGAGATTGCGATCGGAGCAATTTTGAGGACTTATCGCTCTATTGGAGAGAGTCGATAAGTTAGTTTTTTGTCAGAGGTGTAATTTTAACGTGACGTGTGTGGGGATAAAATCCTTTTATGTCTTGCTGGGGAGGATCACTAAGAATTTTTGTCATCAGAGCGATGAATTATGACACTTGTGATTTGAGCAAGATTTTGGGGAGTTTTGTTACCCCACTGAAAAGGAGTTGACAAATTGGTTATTTATCGCTCCGTTGGAGAGAGCTAATGAATTGACAATAATCTGAGTGATTTTGGAGACTTATCGTTCTACCAACGAGAATTGATAAGCGGATTCTGACAGAGGGATTATAGCTATACTGGTATTTCGTGCCAGCTAAACTCAAACTCTGTGGTGATAATGATAATTTAGGGTTCAACACTAACCCAATGAGAATTTTGATTCTACTAAAGAGATACAGAGGTTTTGATTAACACTCTGTTAAGGGGGCTCATGCCTTTGAGGAATTAGATGAATGGCAACGCTAAGATGACCTTCGCGTTTGGGGTTCAGAACGCGAGGTTCAGACCTTAGTGACGCTGGCCTGGGCCTTGTAGTTGGGTATTTGAACACGGCAGTGAGCTTCGCGTTTTAAAAATGGTTGGGATTCTTTCCTAGAATCCCGTGCCATCTCAACAGCTTGACGGCTGTTATAAATAGACCTGAGTGGTCACGTCAAGGGTCACTTGACTCTTAAATTTTTTGACTATTTCCAAGAACGAGAATTCTCGTTTTGATTTCGGCGAGATCTCCGACGAACTCTGTCTTCCTCGTTCAAAAGCGTTCCCTGTAATCGACCGTGTCAATGGCGCCTCGAAGAGTAGGCTCGAGATCCAAGAAAGTTGCCGGAGCGACTTCTCAAACGCCGTCGGCTGAGGATGCCGGCGGTGTTCTTGTTCCTGCGGGAACGTCACCGTCAACGCTGCCGTCGCAGGGTCCTCCCTATCGTGGTGAGTGTTGGCTGGAATAACTTTCCTTAGCAAGTTCTCTGAAAACCCTAGATGGGTTCTTGATAACGAGAAAGATGACTCGTTCTTGTTAATGAGAACGCGGAGTTGGGACTCCATGTGGGTCTTGACCCTCACGTTCAAATTTTTCAACACGAGGTTCGACCCTCGCGTTTTGGATTTCTGACGTGGGGCTCGATCTCCGTGTCTGAAAATTCCTTGACATGAAGCTTGAATTTCTTGTTTCGAGATTTACGATTCTGTGTTTACGTCAGTAACTTGTTTTTAGCTACTAACTTCTGCTTTTGATTGTGCAGTGCTTCTTCCAAACGTGCCGCTTTCGCAAGAGCATCATTTTGGGTATATTGGCGGACCTGATGCGAATGAAATTTTTAGTCTTCAAAACGTAATTCTGCTTTGTACTTTCGCTGACTCGGAGAGAACGGACATAATTAGATCTCCTCGATGTTCTACTCTTATAATTTTGATCACTGACTTAGACATGGAGACCCCTGCTGGTCGTGCTCAGTTTCCTAAACCAGTGTTCATATTCGGAGATCGAATATCCATCGACGATCGCCTCATACATGCAGAAGATTCGAAGTTGTTACGAAAAGTTGATAATCGCTACTTCTTCCTTCCAAACATGAAGAGGATGTACCCACTCTCTTACTTTTTGAATGCAAGCCGTCGTCGGGGTCTAACTTTCGACGTAGTCAAAGAGAAGGAAAATGTGTCATTTTGATCTGGTCGGCGAGCTCGCACACAAATCGGGGGACAACTCAAGGGGTTGAGACCCGGTTTATTTGAGAAGAAGGACCAGGTTCCGAAAATGCCGCGTCCAGCGAATATTTTCATTCATCAATTTATTACAACTCGAGGTGAATTCTCAACCCAAATGTTCAGATCCCCTGGATGGGTTTGCTCTGGAGAAGGAGGTTGGTGGACCCGCATGATTGACTTCGTTCTTGAGGAACTTAAGGAGTCACTCGCTCGATTGGGTCTCACGGTTCCCGTGTTGGCTACTCGACGGGGTGTCGTGCAGAGTTACCACAACTTCTTCGCTATGTTAGAAAAATATAACCCTGACAGCTACACGTTCTTCACACCCACAGGAGAGTTAGGTTTTGCTCTTCACGAGATGCAAGCAGTGTCAGGGTTACCACTTGGAAAAACACCCTACGAGGAGTTCATCCCCACCACCAAGGAGCTTTCCCTACTGAAAGTAGCTCACCCGGAAATTTATGCTACTTTTTGTTAGTTGATGTGCCACTTTCACATATGTGCCCAAGTCTTTGGGATGCGTGGAGGGGGTGTTATGCATACCACGTGGGCAAAATACCTTTTTCAGAACTTGAACCGGAAAGATGCAGCCGTATCTCGCGTTGCAGCCATTTCTCCCAAGGAAGCCAAAGCTCGGATTAAGGCTTCTAGTGCCACTTACAAAACAGAGCATGCAGAAGATGATTTCGAGGCTGGGGTTGCGTTTGAAAGTTTCCACCACCAAGCCACAGTCCCTATTTCTGACACGGCTCTTCTAGCGGGTTTCTTCATGATTTGGTTGAAGCGGTGCGTGGTACCGTCAAAACCAACTGAGGCTATATTAGCTGAGGTTGTGTACGCAGCTACCTTATTAGCGCATGGAAGACCTGTTAGTCTCCTCACCGCTATGGTCGGCTGTATGCAAAATGGCCTGAGGATGTTGACCTCAGAACTTCTCAGCGCTTCAGAAATTACAGCTACCAAGAAGAAAGCCGGGAGAGCTCCTCCACCACGTGTACCAATGCCGTATACATACTTGGTGGCCTGGTTCGTACTGCACTGCCCCTCACTGATGACGGGAGTATACGAGGGCGATGATGCTTATATTCCCTTTGTACAGAGATTGGAGTCGGCCACATGGACTTATTCTTATATAGTCAGGGCTCGACAACTCCTATCTCGGGAAGATAATTATCGGATTTTCTATTGCGCTCCTGACTTTGACGGAGCTGATGTAGAAAATGCCCTCTTCATAGACTTGCTTTTTGAGGGCTCGCCTTCTTTGGAAGAGGGCACTTTTAGCTGACTCCTTATGATCAGGTTAGGCTACCTGGTCTATCGTTTACAGGAGAAATGCATCATCGAGCCTTACATGCCTTCTAGATTTGCTAGGCAATTCGGATATGACCATCTTTACGTTGGCAATCCCAACCTGGTATTGGGGCAAATTGGGAATTTGTATGAAGGAGCTCGCGCATGGTATTTCTTCTCAGCGGGAGGAACTCACGCGCGCTTCACTTTGCCTAACTCGCCGCCCGGTTGTTCTACCGTTGCAGATTTTCGCAACTGGTTTGAAGAAGTCTCCCAAATCCCTGACTATGATATTCATACCTCCTGCATAAGTGAGATTCGAGAGTTGTATCGCTCGAGGAGTAGGTCTTCGAGTACTCGTTTACCGGGGGTAGAAGAGTATCTATCCTATGAACAGGAAGCAACCGGAGCTGTTGAAGTTCCCAAAGAGCTGTCCACGGTAGAAGCTTCTGAAGAAGAGGTTCCGACGGGGATTGAGGAGGGAAAACTGATTGCTGATTCTCCCGGAGAACGGACTACTACAGAGATTCCTACAGAAGCGCCTGTCCCTGAACCTCGCTCTTTAAGATCGGGTAAGAAGGCTCTATCTGCTGCTGAGCAGGGCGAGTCTGACAGCAGGGTTCGTAAACGATTGCCCATCGTGGCCAAAACTTCAAAAAAGGCTAAGTTGATGGGGGATGCGATAAGATCAGCACGTGCTGCATCTCCTGAGAACAGAGAGGATATTACGCTTCCATCTGCTCCTCCTAGTCTAGGAATGATAAGCGGTGGGCAGGAAGAGACTATATCAGGCTCAGCGTCAGATATAGTCAAAAAATTATTATCTGAAGCCACGCACACCCCTACTCGCACTGATTATGCGAATTGTTTTGTTTATCCAACTGCTCCTCCTCCAAGCTTAGAAATTTTGAGGGAACTCATCGAACAATTGGAGCGTTGGATGCAAATGACTATCGACGTTGTTAGTCTCGGAGATGTGAGCTTTAAGGTTTTTGAACCCCATCTGCTGGAATGCTTGACGAAGATCAAGCATCAGGGTGATAAAATATAGACCGAGAACTGTCGCGAGAGCATCATTATCTTGGAGTATGAGCTGGAGTTTCTTTCCATGCTGCAACGTGACGACATAGGACCAGAAGTGGATCGGGCTCTTTCTGAGGCCAAGGCTCTGAAGGCACAACAGCAAGAAGCTCTTCAGAAGAGTTTATCTGAGACAGGTTCTCGTCTTGTTTGTCTGCGTGGGGAACATCTCCAGGTACAGGAGGACATGGGCAATCTTGCTGTGGATCTCCGGGATACCGCAGCGGAACTTGCTCGTGCTGGCGTTGAGCTATCCCATATAAATGCTCAGCTAGCTGGTGGTTTGGACATCCTAAAAGGATTAGCTATTTACTGTGATGGACTCTTCAAATGCTGTTGTGACGAAATTATTGCTGCTGACAAGCTTCGGCGAGAGCTTGCAGAAGCAACGCCTAATGAAGATGAGCTTAAGAGCAGGATAACTGCAGAAATCAGAAAGGCTTGCGAGGAGAATATATCAGCGCTGAAATCTAAACTCAAGTCTTTTAGACTGATGAGTCCCGATGCTTAGGATTTGCGCTACTTTTGGTGGAGGAATGAATTTGTATCATTTTCCTTTCGATTGTTTTCATCTTTGTATTCAAATTAACAATATTGAATGGAAATGATATCATTTTGGTTTTCATCATCTCTTTTGTTGAAATATGATTCAAGACAATGAAAAGTGATGCAAATACTATAAATGTAGTGTTAACTCAATATGAAAACGAAATTCTCTTTATTACTACTTAGAATAATTCCAGAAAATTTCAATCGTCAGAGGTGTAGTATTAACATGACGAACTACAAAACAAAGTTTACACTATGAATAGGCAACCCCCAGCCTGATTTAGCTGGGGTTTAGGGGGCTACATGATTTACGGGAAGTATCTCTTAAGGAATTTCTCATTAATTGGCATCATGAGCCTGTCTCCTTTTTGATTGATAAGGCGATAGGCTCCATTCGAGTAAACTGATTCTATTACGAAGGGCCCCACCCATTTAGGATTGAACTTCCCTTTGGTTTTGTGCGTCATCACCATGGGTCGTCTGTTAGCCAAAACCAAATCGCCCTTTTTGAAAGTCCGTTCCTTAACCTTTTTATTGTAGGCTTTGGAGATCTGAGCTTGATACAATTCGATCTGCTGCTGAGCCTGAAGTCGTCTGTCGTCTAGGGCTTCAAGCTCTTGTAGACGTCGTTGATGTTTTTCTTCCTCTGTTAGTCCCGTCGTGATCGCGACTCTCAAAGAAGGAATTTAGATCTCCAGTGGCAATACAGCTTCACAGCCATATACCAGCGAGAATGGTGTAGCTCTCGTAGGGATCCTCACCGTTGTGCGGTAAGCCCATAAACATTCGCCGAGCCTTTCATCCCAATCACGTCGGCTCTTGGAAACAAACTTCTTGAGAAGTTTCACTATGGTTTTGTTGAAAACTTCTGCAAGACCATTTGCTGGCGGATAATATGCTGTAGATGCGACACTCTGAATTCTAAATTTGTCACAAAACCTCTGGAACCCAAAGCTGACGAATTGTGTCCCGTTGTCGTGAACTATTCGCCTTGGGACTCCAAAACGGTAGATGACATGATGTTTAATGAACTTGATTACGTTTGAAGTCTTGACTTCTTTTAACGGGATTGCCTCCGCCCACTTGGAAAAATAATCGGTCACGGCCAGAATGAACCGGTGCCCTTTGGAGGTCGGAGGAGAAATTGGTCCCACGATATCCATGCCCCACTCTTCGAATGGCCAGGATGCAGATGTGGGATGTAAGTTCCCAGGTGCTCGGTGGATGAAATCCCCATGAATCTGACACGCGTGATAACGTTTAGCGTAGTCGATCGCGTCTGAGAACATTTTTGGCCAATAATAGCCAATTCGACGAAGGCGATCTCCTAATTTAGCTCCGGGTTGGTGAGCCCCGCACATTCCGTCATGAGCTTCTTTGAGGGCTTCTTTTGCTTCCTTCCGAGAGAGGCATCGAAGCAAAATGCCGTCATGTGATTTACGATACAGGATTTGAGAGGATGCATCGTAATAAAATCGGAGGGCCTTTCGTTTGATGGCGGCCGCTTCCTTAGGATCGTCGGGCAAAATTCCGTACAGGACGTAGTCAATATATGGAAATCGCCAATCTCTAGATTCGAACTCTATGGAGGTTGTATAAACCCCTTTCGACATTGTCTTGTCTGAATTTCCCTCCGTAGGAATCTTAGAGCAGTATAGTTCACGCCCTGCGATGGGGATCGTCGTTTCGGTACCTGGTGGTAATGCCAGCGAAGTTGCCAATGAAGCCAAAGCATCTGCGTAAGCGTTCTGGGCCCGTGGGATGTATTCAATAAAGAATCCCTCGAACTTCTTAGCTTGCTTCAGCACTACGAAGTAGTACGAGATTAAGTCCTCATGACGTACTTCGTATTCCCCTCGGACTTGATTTACGATGAGCTGAGAGTCACCATAAGCCTCAAGATGCCGAATATTAAGTTCTTCAGCAAGTTGCATCCCTAGTAACAGAGCATTATACTCAGCCACATTGTTGGTGCAAGATTCGATTAGGGAAAATCCTCTTGCGATTACATGACCGTTAGGAGAGACGAACACCACTCCTACTCCCGCAGTAATCGCTCCGTGAGGGTTTGATCTGGATGCACCGTCAAAGAATAATTTCCACACTTGCATAGATTCTTGAGTGGTACAAGCTTCCGCAATTACGTCGGGCAAGTCTTCATACAGTTTCGATCTCCCTGGTACCGGATGATCGGCTAAGAAATCTGCCAATGCTTGACCCTTTACTGCTTTTTGGGGCATGAATTGCATGTCGTATTACGATAAGAGAATAGCCCATTTTGCAAGCCGGCAGTTTAGAGACGATGGTTTCATCATCAGGACTCTCAAGGGATTCACCTTAGAGATGACGTGAATTGTTTGTCCAACTAGGTAATGTCGCATCTTTTGAACTGCGAATACCAAAGCGAGACATTCTTTTTCGACTGGGTTGTACCGGTGTTCGGCTCCCATCATCGTTCTACTTAAGTAATAGATGGCTTGCTCTTGCCCTTGATCATCGTTCTGGGCCAATAAAGCTCCTAGAGAATGATCCATAGCTCTCACATATAACAGGAATGGTTTTCCTGATATTGGGGCCACGAGAACAGGTGGTTGGATGAGATACTTCTTGATCTCTTCAAAAGCTTTCTGGCACTCTTCATCCCAGACAAAGGATACGCCTTTCTTCATAAGCTTCGAGATAGGTTGGCAGCATCCTGAGAGATTAGATATGAATCTTCGGATGTATGCTAATCTGCCTTGCAGGCCTCTAAGCTCTTTGAGATTCTTCGGCGGCTGTATGTCTTGGATGGCACGCACCTTCTCTGGATCCAGAGAAATTCCCTTGGACGTGACAATAAATCCCAGGAATTTTCTACTTGATACTCCGAGAAATGATTTTGTTGGGTTTATCTTCAGCTGATGTGTTCACATAATTTCGAACATAGTCTTCAAGTCCGCAAGATGATCATCCTTACATTGACTTTTCACTGCTATGTCGACAACATAGCACTCTATCTTCTTACGCAGATGGTCGTTGAAGATGGCGTTCATTGCTCGTTGATAAGTTGCACCTGCATTCTTCAGGCCGAAGGGCATCACTGTGTAGCAATACACCCCCAGTGGTGTTCTGAATGCGGTATGCTTTTCATCTTCGGGATACATCTTTATTTGATTGTATCCGGAGAACCCGTCCATGAAAGACATCCTTTCATATTCGCAAGTGTTGTCAATCATGACATCGGTGATGGGAAGTGGAAACTCGTCTTTTGGACAAGCTGCGTTAAGGTCGCGAAAGTCGATGCATATACGGACCTTACCGTTTTTCTTGGGCACTGGAACAATGTTGGCTACTCAGTCCGGGTGTTGTTCCTCTCTGATAAAGCCTGAGTCTATAAGCTTTTTCACTTCGGACTCAATTGCTTCCATGATCTCTGGACGAAACCAGCGTTGTTGTTGCTTAACGGGTTTGGCATCCGGATCAATGTTGAGACGATGCATGGCTACTTTTGGGTCAAGACCAGGCATGTCTTCGTAATTCCAAGCAAAGACATCTATATATTCTCGGACAAGAGATATGAGGTCTTCTTTCTTGGATGATGATAGACTTTCGCTTATGAAAATTGGTTTAGGGTCATGTTCATCCCCCATGTTGACCTGGATTACGTTATCTTCAGTGGGTGGTTCGCGTTGTTCGAAACGCATATCCCATAATATGTTAAGACGTTTGATCCATGGGTCATTGGTTGATTCAATCAACTCTTCATCACCCCCTGTATCTTCATCTGGACGACTAGTCGAAACCATATTCACGGTCAGATTTTTAAAGAAAGGCCCGACACTGGCATCGGACTCGTATGAAGATGTTCCGGATGAGTGGTTCTGTCGCAGATAGTTACTTATTTCATTCTCTGAGACATCGGGAGGTGTGACAAATCCTAAGTCTCTCCTAGTTTTTTGATAATAATCCGGGGGTTTTCCTTCAGGGGTTAGGGACATTCGAATTGGTGTTCGCCTTCCCTTCCCGAAGTTTAGATCCTGTTTTTCGTCAAAGTCATACCCCAATTATTTCATTAGCCGGAGGGAGTTGGGTTCGTGATAATGGAATTGAGGAACTCCATCATCTTCCTCCGAACTTCCTCGTCTGAGCTGTTCAGGTTTGACTTTACCAAAACAGATCGGCTTCTGCCCTTTCCTTTTGGATGGGACTTTGAAGAAAGCCTTCTGTGCATCTTCTATTTCTTCATCTAAAACGAAGGATGACTCGATTGGCAACGTGAGTGATACCTCTGCGCACAGTACGTGCCATGGGTTGGTACATGCATTAGGATCATTCTCTATTTGTTTATTTTTAGAGGACACATCAGACAAGTACGCTAAAATAAAATCTTCATTAATACACCATTCACCCCCACTCGGTACATTATTATCACTCTCACTCGGACCCATTACATCAAAGTTTAACTCCCATGGACAATCCTCTTCAGGATCTGGTTCGATATCAGCTTCATTGCCTCTATCCCCATCTTCTTTCTCCTGGGATTCGAGGTAAAAGACGGAGTCGGTATGAAAGTTTTCAACTCCTCTGAAAGGATACTTCTCCGCAATCAGGGTTCGAACCTCTCCTTCATCATTGGCATATTTCATGACCTGATGTAGAGTAGATGGGACAATGCGGTTTGCATGTATCATATGGTCGTCCTAACAAAAGATTGTAGGACGTGTCCGCATCTATTATGTAACAGGTCACCTCAGACTTGAGGTCTCTGATTTGACACCTGAGTTTGATCTTCCCTAGGGGCCGAGTGCTGTTTGCGTTGAACCCGAAGATGGTTGTCTGGGTGGTGTTCAGCCGATGTATAGGGATTCCTAAGACCTGCATGACCCTGTAAGGCATGATGCTGAGCGCTGAGCCCGGGTCAACTTGTACACGGCTAATTTCTGACGACCCAATGTACCCTGTGTAGTACAGAGGTCTGTCGTGTTTGTGTTTAACCTGCATATCTTCTTGAGTAAAAGATATGCAAGGTAAGCTTCTTGCTGCTTGCAGACATTGTCGACAAGTTTGTTCTTCAGAAGCCTCGGGAATTGGAGTGACTTGGGTGATGAAGCTTTCCGTGTTCTTTAATGCTTTAATTAGAGCTTCCTTAGTAGTCTTGAACAGTCTCGGGAGCTCATATAGTGTAATTCTAGCCGGTATGTTGGCCAGTTGTGCCATGACATTGAATTGAAAGGGAGCACTTGACTCTCCGAGTTCCTGGTGAAGATTTTTGTTGAACCGGACCTCTTTTTGCTTTCCCTTATCAGCCGGCTTTTTCGGTACAGAACCCCCAGCGTCTTGGGGCTGTTCTTCAGCTTCTTGAGGATTCTGGCCATAATCTCTCAAGTAAGCTTTTCTCGACCGAGTGCCAGGGTTATCTCCTGGGTATGCTGCCAGGACAATCCTCTCTTCTTCTGAATCAGTGAGAGGTTTGAGGTGATCATCATTTTCAGTAACGGAGGGGCTAATCATGTTGGAAGACTTAGCCTTGCCTCCTTTCTTCTTGGACGAGGTGCTTGTCCACTGTTGGTCTTCCAGTAGATCAGGATGAACCCACATGATCTCTCCTTTTGGAGTGGTGAGGGGTATCAATCCCTTATCTTTCTGACTATGCAAGTCAGTATTCTTCAAGTGCATCTCTCCCTTATGAATGGGAACGACGCCATTTGCAGTGGTCACCGGTGGGAAGTCGCCGAATTGGACCGCTATCAAGTTGGTAGACACGGTCTTCTGTTCGGGCTTCAGAGTGAGCATATTTGCATTTACCAGATTTTGTAGAATGTCTTTGAAGACGTAACATTTTCTAGTAGGGTGACCCAGGAACCTATGATATCGGCAATAGTTGGGATCATCAACTTTTCCTGCCTCATCCGGTTTTCTGATTTCGGGAACCTGCAGTTTGTTGTTCTTCCGAAGTAGTTGGAACAAGGTGTCCACATGCTCTTCTTTGAACGAATACTGCTTTGGCGCCCTCTGTTGATTTGGCGCCTTGCCTTGCTTAGTAGGTGGTGGCACTCGTGTGTAATCAGCTGCTAGAGTCTCCTTTCCCTTAGACCGCTGGGCGTTGTGTTGATTGCGTTGTTGCTGCGGCTTGGGTTGTGGCTCCTCTTCAGCTTTAACTCGCGCCACTATCTCTTCAGCTTGTTCTCCTTGCGACACCAACTGTCTCCAGGAGCGACACTCCACTACCCCCATCTGGGCAAGGAGCTGAGTTTGCAGGTTGTGCCTGTAAGTTTCAACTAGGGTTGATTGGGTCATACCTGAGGGGCATCGCAATGCCATGCTACGAAATCTCTCCACGTAAGCCTTAATAGACTCTCCCTTCTTCTGTTTGGTGGCGAGAAGAGTCGGGACCGAGACTTCTGTATCATCTTCGAAGAACCTAGCCAGGAATAGCCTTTCTAAGTCTATCCATTTCTGGATAGACCCAGCAGGCAATTTCATGAACCATTCAAAAGCAACTCCTTTAAGAGTGCCGATGAACAAGCGGGTTAAGATAGCGTTATTTGCTACCACATTTCCAGTCTGGGACTTGAAGTAGTAGACGTGCTGGTTTGGCGATCCTGTGCCATCGAATGGTTGCAAGGTAGAGGCCTTGAACTTAGGAGGGTAGGGGGTTGTGTCCCACTCAGCGGGATAAGGCCGTATTACCCCTTCTTCACGAAGCTCGCTTCTGTTGGCCATTGCGTTGAGGTGGGCTTCTAGCTCATCCACTTTGGTGGACTGAGGGTGTAATTCTCTTTCTGTCTCCTTCTCGTTTTCAGAGGAGGATTCCAGGTTATGAGTTTCGCGATCTGAATGTTCAGTCGCTTTTTATTTTCCCTTCGATGTGGTTCTTCGGGAAGATTCAGGTCTTTGGCCTTTTTCAGCAAGGAGCTGGGCCAACATATCCTTTACTTGGAGAAGTATCTCCTGTTGCGCTTGGAGCATGACGTGGTGTTCGTCAACTCTCTTAGCTAAGTCTTCATGATTCCCTGTTGTGTAAACAGAGACTTCACGAGCTACAACAGAGCTGGAAGATTGGGATTCGGCTATTGCCGAATGTTCCTCGTTAGAAGCGAACCCCTTGGCTAACCTCTGGTAGTTAACCGCGCGAATAGCTCCTGTACGAGTTCGGGTGTGTTGGTACACCCCTTCAAACTCTTCGCACCTTTCCCGAACAGTCAGGGAATGACTCCTTTGTGATTCTTCAGAACTGGGATCAAGAGCCTTCCCTCTACCTATCACATTTATAGTGACTTCGGGGTATTCAGTCTCGGTCGTCTTCTTTCTGTATCGGCGTTGTCGCTTAGCAGGCCTGACAACGTTCGTCAACCTGTCGAATACAGACTGCCGAGGTGCAGATGTGCAGCAATGGCACTCCGAAAGGACCGCCGAGATAAGCCTCTCACATTAGCATGAGTGAGCTGCTTGTACTGTTGGTTTTTCTCTTGACAACAATTCCCGCAGATCAAGAACTTGGGAGGAAACTTTCCCCGGGTGTGGAGGCGGAGATGGAACCCCCTGCCCTTGGGTGGATAAAATTGGTTCTTGCCGAACGTGGATTTTGAAACCACGCTGGTTTTTCTGAACTTGGCGGACCTCTTGATGATCGCGTTCTTGAAGAGCAACGCGAGGGTTGCGTTCCTGAAGGGTAACGCGAGGGTCGCGTTTGGATTTATAAACGTTAGGCCGAGGCCTACGTTTAAATGATGAAACAGACCCGCGAGGGTCGCGCCCCTGAGGGTCGCGTTTACTTGGTGAAACAGACCCGCGAGGGCCATGTTTTGGTTGAGCGCACCCCTGAGGGTCGCGCTTGCCTTTGGCAGCTTCCTTCTGCGGGCTGCGTTTTGAAGAAACAACGTGCCATTCAGGGTCGTGTTTCAGCTATATCAGCCGAGGCTTGTAGTTAGGCTCATTACCACGAAGCGAACGTTCTGCCTTAGGAACGCTAGGCTCGGGTAAAATTTCAGAAACGCGACCTTCGCGTTGAGCCAACATTCGGCTTTCACGTAAGTGTGCTCGTCGTATGGATCTTCTCCATCGGTGAGCGGCGTTTTTCTTGGCTTGTTTCAAAGCCTTAGCAGCAGCGTCATTGACGTTTATGGAGTTCATCTCCTCTGTAGGCCGTTTATGGCCTGAGGCACGTCGTGCTGACGCGGATGTGGGATCTTCAACCAGCAAAGCCAGTTTGAGTTCCTGGCCGAAGGAGAGGGCTTTCTTTGGAGCTTCCACAACAGAGTCGATCTCTTTGGAGATCTTGCGGACATCGCGCTTAGCCTTGGGGCTCAGCGATCCAGAGGATAGGGCTTCCTCATACTTTGCTTGATCAAACTCTACGACGAGAGTTTCTACAGTCGTTCCCATGAGGTGGACGTCGGACTGCGCCACCACTTCTTCATCGGAAAAGCTCGTCCCCAGCGGAGTCACCATCTTTTGTATGTAGGAAAATTACAATGAAAAGAACAAAAGAAGATTGAATTGAATTCCTTTAATTCCGATTACAACTCGAATACAAAAGAAAAGAAAACGAATTTGGTTTTCTCCTTTGTTTAAAACTGGGTTCTTCACGATAGCGATGGAGTGCTTCCTTCGATTGATTACGTCAAACTTGCTCTCCGTTGACGATCTGACCGTCTCTTATCTCGTGGGAACGATGAACTTCTGTGAGAAGTTTTATACGTAACTCTTTAACAAGTTTAAGAACTCTGAACGAGTTGAAACTCTATAGATAGAGTTGTTAGAACCGAAAATTCGGTTAATGATCAAGCAGATATTTCGTTGTTGAAGAATCCTCTCAGATTTGATCTTCTGAGCTTGATTCAAAAATCCTATCTCCAAGGATTTTGCTGTTGCTGCTGTTGAATCACCAAACCCGAGTGGTTGAGATACTCCAGAATTCGCCCTTTGCTGCTCTTCCGTTTAGATTTTGGGAATCCAATCTCCAAAATCTAACCCTTGATTCGTTGGGTTCGTTGAGTTTTTATAGGGGGATAAGAGGTTGTAACTACCCTCTAAATCCGCTCCTAAGTGGGCGAGATTTCCTCAGATCGTGGGAAAACAGTTCTGAAACCGTTCGACTCGTGTTTGAACAAGTCAAACGCCCAACCTGGCGTTCAGGACCCAACTTCGTGTCTTAGAATTATGACGCGAGGTTGGGTGTTGGCTGAACATCCATGAACGCGAGGGTCACTCGCGTTTTGGCTTGTTGCCTGCTTGGAAACGCGGGGGTCGCCTGCACTTCCAGAATTGTAACGCGGGGATGACTTCCGCGTTTGAGAAGAAGTTTGTTAACTTGTAACCTCTTCTGTAAGGTGTTGCAAGGACCGTCGTTCAATAATCCTCGCTTTAGCTGTTATGAGATGTGAAAGTCGTTAGATTGTAACTTTCACTGTTGATTGTGAAGACTGCTGAATAGAGTTTTCATCAGCTATCGGAAGTGTCGTTGAATTGTAACCCTTCTCGATCTGTGTGAAAAGCCCTCCATTCGCAACCTTCGAAAGCTATCTGATTGTAGCTTTCATTGTTGGAACTTGACGGGAATCAATCATCCATAGTGACTTTTAGACGAATATTTGCCCACAGCTCTCTACCAAGCAACTCACCAACTAAGTCCAACCTTTTATTTCTAAAATCATTACACTGCTCATCAGCATCTCTAATAGTTGCTAATATAATATTGGTCATGTTGTTGTCGCAACCATCAAGATCAATCATCTCAAACATGAGGTCGTGTTTGTAGCGATTATAATGCTGCGGATGTAATGATTTAGAAATCTCTTCTGTTTCGATCGTAAGGATGAATTCTGCTTCTCGATTTGAAGGAACCATTGCCTTGTAATCTCATAGGGATCAGCTATCTATTGTGATTTTTAGACAGCCTACTCTCTCAACTTGGCACCCTAAGCCATCAACACTTCCTGCCAGCTCCTCCTGTCTACGCTCGATGCCACCTAGTCGCTCAAGAATCAAGGACTCAGAGGGATGAGATGAAGTAGATGGAGAGAGGCGAGGAGGCCTGTAGGATGTATCAGATGAAGAGGAATCAGCAGAATCTACAGGCTCTAAAGATGGAGGAGGTGGTTCTAGAGATGGAAGTATATCGAGAGCGTATTGGGTTGGAGGTGTTCGCGGGAAAAATCGATGCTTTCTTCATTGATTCCATTGCTATCTCAGTTAACAACTTTATGCGTTACAAAGATCCGGTCTTTTTATAAGATCGGTTACAATGAAAATTAAAATAAAAGAAAAGAAAGATTACAACTTTTTCTCTTGTTTGTCGAACGAATCACGAGCTCCTGTTTTGCGGTCGCTCGCTTGCGTGGGTTGTTTGCCTGCACCGGGGTTTATCCGTGGACCACCGCGAGATCTAGATCCGGTCGGATCTACGCAGTATAACGGGTATTATTTCACCAAGGAAATAATAGCCGGAGGGATTGTTTCACCAAGGAAACAACCGCTCGAATCTCGGGATCAAAGACCAAACTTTGATCCGGAGTATAGCAACGTAGATCTGAGATCCGGTCCTCTCGAACTCCTGCCTTATTTGGTGTTGACGATCGCCGAGCACCGGATCTGGATGGGCAAGTCTTCAAAGTCTTAAAGCTCCGATCTTTTTAAGTTTTGAGATCTGAATCCGGCAGAGCTTCGACTCCGCCTTTTCCAACCTTTCAAAATGAAGAACCCCTTGGCCTATTTATAGGCTCTCTGAACTGTGCCCGTGTGCACGTGTGGACAACACACACAAGAGGGGGGGGAGCCGGCCACCTCAAGGTGGCTCGGCTCATGCCGAGCCACCCTGGGGTGGCTCGGCCACCGAGCCACCTTAGGGTGGCTCGGATTGGGCCGAGCCACCTTGGGGTGGCTCGGTTTCGGCCGAGTCCCCTCGGGTGTTGTTTGTTTCGGTCTTTTCCGCTGTTTCCAGTTTGTGGTTGACTTGGTTTGGAATCGATTTGTTGACTTGATTCCCGATTTGGCAGTAAATCCATTTCTGAGTTCGAGTCCGAAGCTGATCTTGATTCGATCGCGATTCATCCGAGTCCGTTCTTGGTTGGATGACTCATTGACTCCCCGAACCGTTGGATTGATTCCGCACGCGAATGCATTCTGTTGATCGCGTGCAATTTGTTGACCTCGTCGCCTCGTCACTCGATGATTCGTTGATTTGTCGATTCCTCGTGTCGAGCTGTGCGAAGGGTCCTATAGGCAATTTTATACGCCTACAGATACCCCCTCCAAAGTATTTCAGTCTCATTCTTTGATAGAAGAGTCTGGAATACTTTGGATGTGATTGTCCTAACCTTTAGTTGGTGTAACGGGACTTTGGAATGGCTTCTGTTCTGGATTCCTTCAATTCCTTCAGGCTATTCGGTGCTTTGTCGAATATCTGTAAGGATTCCGGTGCTGCATTTATTGTCTGACCGTTGTCGAAATTTTGAACTTGAAGTCGATTCTTGATTTCTTGACTTTTTAGCTCGAGTTGGTTGCTTCAACATAGAACTGATCATCGATTGACGGCGTTGTCCGGCGTTTGAGCTTCATTGCGACGCGTTGTCCGGCATCCAGGCTTCATTGCGACGTATTGTTCGACGTCCGACACAGTTTATACTCGTACGTCTTCTGGAGTATACACAGTTTAAGCTCTTAAGGTATTGGAGCGTGGCAGATACTTGAGTCACGAGACCAATTCATAAAATCGATGCGTCAATGACTCGTATTTATAGAATTTTTAGCAAATTCTCAGCCATCAACGGGTTTGATGTGCCTTTACCGACTATCGTTTGAGTCGGGCTAGCATGCGGATTGTTTAAGTCCGTTCCGCATGTGACGTTGTGCTAAAAGAGTTAACCCTTTTAGTGCTACGATATTGAATACGTAGACTTCGTCTTTCTCTCGTGAAAAGACTAAACAGCAACGTGTATGAGACGTTGACTTAGGATTTTTGGCAAATCCTCAGCCTTCAACGGATTTGACGTGCTCTTACCGATTACCGTTTGAATCGGGCTTACATGCGAATTGTTTTAATCCGTTCCGCATGTGACGTTGTGCTAAAGGAATGAACTCCCTTAGACTTTGTGCTATGATGTTGAATACATAGACTTTACCATTTATTACGGGAATAGGTTACCCGGCGACGCGTGTTAGGCGTTGACTCTAGGATTTTTGGCTAACCCCCAGCCTTCAACGGATTTGATTAACCTTTACCGACTACCGTTTGAGTCGGGCTAGCATGCGGATTGTCTAACTCCGTTCCGTATGTTACGTTGTGCTAAGAGGGTGAATCCTCTAAGACTTTGTGCTACGACTTTGAATACGTAGACTTCACCGTTGTTATGGGAATAGGCTACCCAGCAACGTGTATTAGACGTTGACTTATCCCTACTTAGGCTTCGGGATAAAGGTCCCCAGAATCGGATTCTGGTGTCTTCTTCAATCGGTGAAAGACTAAACCGGCGACGCGTGTTAGGCGTCGGCATATCCTTTCTTAGGATTCAGGATGAAATTCCCCATGCGTATAAGGCATGGATTTTGGCGTTATTAATAACAACCTGCCACAATGTTGAATATGTGAGCGAGTGTTCTTTTTAACGGTTAAGAACTAACCGGCGGTGCGTGTTAGGCGCCGACTTATCCTTTCTTAGGTTTCAGGATAAAATACCCCTCAATCGAACTCTGGTGTCTTCTTCTACGGAGAAAGACTAAACCGGCAGCGCGTGTTAGGCGCAGACTTATCCCTGCTTAGGTTTCGGGAAAAAATACCTAGAATGAATCCAAAATTCTTGGAAAATGATTGGTGTGGGAAGGAAGAATTTTATATTCTATTCCCTAAACAAAGAAGGAAAGGAAACTCGAGGTGGGATCTCCACCCCCAGAATTCAGAAAGGTGAAACTAAGAGTGGGATCTCCACTCCGAGAATCAAAAAGAATCGGATAACCCTAACTGTCAGAAGGTTTGATTACCGAACTAAAGATGAATCTCTCGTTTATCGAGAATGAATTGTGGTTTTGGTCCTAACTGTAGGAATGTTTGACCAAGTGGGGGGTTTAAAACGATCCTAACTGTAAGAAGGTT